>JAJDMY020000474.1:0-29687 GCA_022345705.2 Sabuloglossum arenarium
GGGGGGGTTATTTATATATATTAATGGGGGAGAGGGGTCACAATTGACTATGAATATATATATATATATATATATGGGGAGGGGGAAAAAAAAAATAAAATAAAAAAAAATATTTTTGATATATATTTTTTATCGGGAGCAAAGGGGTCAAATTTCCTGTGCGTTCTTCCTGGTTTTCCTGCCTGTCGACATGTCACGAGTTAACTTCCCGTCGTGGGAAGCACAGCAGAGAGTGCTTCGGCCGTATGATTTTTTAAAAAAAAAAAATTTTTATTTTTTTAATTCTGTTTCCTTGTTTACTCTATCCTGTGATCTGGCGTTATAGACGGGAGATCTAACCTCTCAGCCTCAAACCCTCCCACCACCAATCAAGGGGAAGTGCGCCAAGCCCGAACGCAATCCTCTTTGTTCTGTGGGGAATCCTCAATCTCTTTTTCAGGTACGGGGCACTCCATACCCTACACATCCATCCACATACAACCAAGTCTATTATATATCTTGTATTCTGGTTTGGGAATAGCAAGATTTCAGGGGCGCAGAGATGCAGGGCGCGTGACTGAGATGATTTGGAGTTGAGTTGGGTTGGACAACGCAGAAGGATACTTGCGTGCGTGGTGCGGGTTAAGTTTCGGTGTGGATGCGACGGGATGGTGGCCGGAATAGGATGGGATGGTTAGTCCAAGGAATAGATGGCTCATTCCGTTCGCAACCCCCCCCAACATTCAACGACTCACGCAACGAAAGAGGAAGAAGTAAAATAAGACACTCAAAAATAAGTGCGTTGATATATATATATATATATATTTATTTTTATTTATTTTATTCATTTCTTTGCAGGAGAATGAAATAACATAGACATGTTCCGTTGCTGGTTTTGATCGGTTGCTTGTTTCGAGAAATTCGCTCTGCCGATGCGTGCTGCTCTTAGAGGTTGCCTTTCCCGACAAGACGACAGAGCTTCCCCAGCACATCGCTTTCCCTTCAGGGACAACAATGCATCCAAAATGCCACAGGATGATGAGAACATGTCAGAAAGTAGGTGGTTCTTCTTTCCACAAGTTGTTCTTTCTTCGCTCGTCCTTCTTCTGTCAATATGGAGTAATAACTGCGTCATTGCTGGGTTTCAGGGAGGAACTCGGAACGATTCCTGTACGAGAAGTATAATGTCTTGGAGCATTGAAAGATCTGTCGGACGACTCTATTCTCTATCTCAGTCTGTTTTTCTGATGGCGATCAAAGTCTTGGGAAACTTTGTTGCTGATATTAAAACACGTGCCATGTTACTTTCAAAAGAGGAAATTGGAAGTCGAACCCTTTCGATTTTCTTAACTCATGACATTGAAATCTTCCTTGGTTGACTGTTCATTCTGATTACAAACTGTTTGATTTCTACTGATAACATGCCACCATTCCCATTCATGAGTCTTTGTCTCTCTGGACTCCTTAGAACAATTTGGAAGGAACCTTATACGCCATTGCTGGAGTCAAATCGCCTGTATAAGGAAACTTTGTAAAAAGCAAGAACGACAGCGAACAACAAATCGTAATCATCAACTGCCGATAATCGTCAGACACCTCACGATTTCCCCATCACAGCTGTCGCCTTCTCATGTCTTCCTTCATACCGATCTGAACGAGACAAGTTTGACACACTGCTGCTAAACTTGAATTAGGCCGGCAAGAGCACGAACCCGACAGGAGACAAGAAAGAACAGTCAGCTTATCGCTGTTCCCGGCGACAAGGACAGTGCGGGCAATGGCAGCGGTTGGCTGCCATTTCCTTCTGAAGGGTTGCAATGTCTTCAGCCTGTACATGTATATCTGCGCGAGCGCTGCGTAGCTGTTTCTCTAGCTTCTCGATGCGATATTCGTAATCACCACGGTAACCAGTCCCACCAGATGCTGAAATCCTCGCGTGGCGTCTTACGCTGGAAGAAACCATGAAGCTAGACTCATCGTCGGCGAATGATTCGTTATCCAGAAGAGGGTAGTCTCCCAATCCGAATTCACCGCTCATCGACTGGAGATTGGCCTATCCAAGCTGTTAGCATCTTTCAATTATGGAAACTGAGAGGAGAGTGTGGAGACGAACATCCTTTCGTCTGAGAGTTGGGGGTTTCGCCGTCGCCTTCGGCTGAAGTACTCTTTCTTTTTCGCCGATCAAGTGGGCAGTTGGCTGTTTGGAAATGTTAGTGTCTGTGCAGTAAGGAAGTGGAGGGGAGGGAGGCCAACATGCGGGCGTCTGAGCGACAGGCGTAGGACAGACCTCTCCAAAGGAGATCCTGCGCGCTTAGTACCGGTGGGGGGAACAATAAACGACGGCTTGCGCGTGGCGGCTTTTTTTTCAACCGAAGTCTGAATCTTCTGCTGAGCTGGCACAACGGGTATGCTCTCAGATACATCGGAAGAGGCTGTGATCGGAACGAGAGGCGACGTTCTTTGAACCGAAGCCGCCGTAATAATCTGTTCAATCAAATGATCGGCAGCAGCACGTTGCGCAGGAGTCGTTTCATTCTACAAGACAACAAATATAAGTCTTGGTATCTACATCACGGAAGACAGGCAAGTCAAGACACTGGAGGATGGGTACTTACATATTCACACTTGGTCTTGTTCTTGGTGCACATCCCACAGACCGGTCCCTGAACACCTCCAAAGCAAATGTTGTGCCCACGCTGAGCGCATGTATCACAACGAAGCGCGCCAACAAGAAAAGGTCCGTCCGCAAATGCCCGATTCGCACGACGGTGGCGCTCGTTTCTCTTTTTATTATCGCTATCGACTGGAAGGGGTGCCGGGCGATCGAGCTTGAAAGGCGCTGCCATGTTCTTGGCCATAGCGTTGAGAGTGGTCTTCTCTACCTTGCCGGAAATAGGCCGAGCGACAGATACGGAGCGACGGGGTCCACGGGTGTCATCGTCACCTGCGGCGCATTGGAGGTTAGAATTGGTGTTAGAGGGTGGTAATAGAGTTAGAAGCATCGGTAATGCGAAGTTGTTGGCATTACAGAGAGGGATGCACCGATCACAATCATTATCGGCGTCATGTGTTAACGCAAGGCCGAAAGTCATCAGGACCAAAGAGTGGAGGTGTGATGTTGATCAATGAGAAGGGAATGTTAATCAGAATCACCGTCGGCATGATTATCTCAAGGCCGCGAATCATCGTCATCAAGGAAAGAGAAGGGAGTTACTTACCATCAAACGGATCTTTCACAGAAAACTTCGATTCAGCCTGAACATGTCTGGACAGATACGAACCCGACATTGCTGATGACTCGCTTCTGGGGACAGAAAAGATAACGAGTAAGTATTGATGATGATTGAAGCCTCAGAAAATTGAGGACGCAAGTGCGTAACAAGAGCGATGGTGGTGATGTGGATCAGTCTGTCGGTGTTGACGACCGAAGACTGAACTCGCGAGGACGATGTTGTAAGACGAAATCGGTGTGGCCGCACGCAAGAGGGTGCTTTATACCCGCGCACCCGCGTCGACCGGGTAACGTATGGAAGCTCGTCGGCGGAGCGCGCCATGTTAATTCATAAGCGTTGTTAAGTTAGCTCCCCCCCCAACAAAAAAAGCCTTTATGGTGTAGTGGTCAACCCCGTGGAGGAAATTCAGAGGGGGTCGGTGATTTAAATATCCAGCATCATCGAAGATGAGACTTTCTCGATTCGAGAAGGTCGCGGGTTCAAATCCCTGGACTCTCGGGTGGAGTTTTTATTTTTATTTTTTATTTTTTTCATTCGAAGGGGGAGATGCGCATGATATATATATATATATATATATTGTTTTCTTTTTCGATTGCCTTGGGGTGTGTGTGTGGTTGATGGCGGCGTTATCGCAGACGACAAGCAGTATCCAAGGATTCAACGAGCCACGCGCCTCGGAGGAGAGCCAAAAACCTTCAATATCAATTTATTAGCTCAACGCAACACATCAGATCTTAATTCTAATAATCGGGATAGATATATAGGCATGGTGGTAAGGAATCATGCCGTACACATATTGAAATCAAAAATGTATTGTGGTGTGAGGATATTCCAGGATTTTAAGATCGAGAGGGGTGGAGGAGGTTCGTAGCGTACAGAGAGAAGTAGCCCGAAACCGGCTACTGGGAGAAGATTTTTCCTATCCGCGAGAGCATGCGTGATGCCGCGCCGCACTGCCATTTCCAACAGTTCACATGACTGGAGATCCTTTAGCATCAAGATTTCACGGTGCGGAGAAGACCATCGCAAAACTGTATTATCCTCCAGATCTTATTGCTACATGATATTTTATCGAATTTTAAGATACTCGAGGTCAAGGGGTGGAGGAGTTGCTGTAGCTTAGGTAGTATGCCAGCCTCATCAACAACCCCTTCAGTATGCACCGTCTAGTAGACTGTTAATTGAAGACTTTGAATAGCCCAAGAGAACCAGCTAGAATTCCATGGGAAAAAAAAAAAAAAGAGAAGATTCCTTCCTCACGTATTCACTTGGCAAACTTTGATTTTCTGTATTGAAATCTATCAAACGTGAGTAATGTAATCGCTTCTTGAATTCCCCTCTCCAGTTAACTGTCTGCAATGAAAAGAAAAAAGAAAAATAAAAATGCGCTTCATATAGGGAAATCTATCACAGTTGGACCTAGGGTCTATGGTAACTTATCCTGCACCAGCAAAGTGAGTGAAATCGTTATCATTTGCCACTCTCCTATCTATATCTCCAGGCAACACATGAATCCTACGGACAATTAATTCTTCTGTCCCCATTGGTAGAGCAGTAGCACGTTTGTATCCTGGCGCATTCCGGGTCTTCAACGGAGTGCCGGGATGTTTCTGGAGGTATCGGAGGTTGTGTTTTCGGTAGCGATGGCTCGTAGATATGCCAATCAGGGAGAGCCAAGGCCAACTAGGGATTATAACACCCTCGTTAACGTCGGCCCCCTTCTCGAGCACCACACAGCCATGGCCTATAATCGATGATGCCTGGAGTGCGTTGCCGTAGGGTCTTTCTAGTGCGTTGGAGTCGGCTCCCTTTTCGAGTAGGTGATGCTGGAGTGGTAGGTGGCAGGTCGGATTGCTCAAGTTGCATGGATGAAGGTGAGGGGTGGCTAAGGCTGTTGCCTTTGGTAATGTTGCAGAGGGAGTCAGATGACGAGGTAGGAGCAGCAGGTGGCTCCTCGAATTCCTTCGGGTATAGGACACATCAACGATAGTACAGCCCGGGCTCTTGACCTGGCGAAACCTCCCTTGATGGTATGTCCTTCATCGCAAATGACTCTACCGAAACAACCACGGAGGTCGTATTCATCCTTATCCATTGCGTTCACATCTTTGGTCTGACATTAATTACGCACCCGCATATCCCTCTCCGCTACGGGCAGTTCCGAGCTCCCAGACATCCCGGATGGCGATACCGTAATCCACACGTCAAAAATACAGGAGCATCACACATACCGGGCTCTCCGAATCACAGGCACGTTTTTTGTCGATAGGATCGAGCACACCGACTTTCTCAGCTACAGCTAGCCACGAGTACGCGTCTTGGTGACGTTTTGTCCACAACAACACCCCTATACCCTGGAACGCGTCTGGATTGTAGGGAGAAATCAGGGGCCCCCTCTGACTGCCCTTTGCTATCTGTGCCCTTGCTGCTGACCCATTGTTAATAGCAATGCCTCCTAAGGGGCGAAGCGATATTTCTAAACGCGTCTGATCTGCGGATGCATTATCCGGAATAGGACTCCACTCGTCCAGCTCCTTTAGAGCGGTTTCGTTCCTCACATAAGCTTCTCCTCGATTTGACCAGCGTCTTTAAACTCAGCATGACTGCGTTTGGTGTCCTTCTGCAACACGGGTTCTCGACCAACGTGCACTGTGGCAGGGTTTGAGCCTGCTTCAAAGCTAGCTGTATCTTATCAGAGATGAGAGATTGATATATAGCCTCTAAAAAGGTCAACAGCCAAGCCTCTGCTAACTCATGAAGCACAGCCATTGCGCTTGCCTGGAGTCTCTTTCCAGGGGTCAACTAGCTTCCCCTAGCAGCCTTGCGAATAGAATCTTGCTGATTAGGGGATCGTAAGACTTCTGATACTTTCACCTTGCGGCCGCTGGCGGGAACTCCCCGTTCGTGCCGTGTCTTGGTATGTGGTTTGTGACATTGCCATGTTGCGAGGGGGTCCCGGGGTGCCTTTGGTTCTGTTAGTTACCGCGCAGCGTTTCTTTGCGGTTTCCCCCACTGTTGCGGCGTTCTCCTAATAAAATTGTTAACTTTTCCATTGTTTTGTTTTGAGAAACACATGACATACTAACATTCATTTTGTCAATTAACCTTTTTTTGTAGGTTCAGGCATGGTCTTAGATCAGAGTGTCATAACGCTCGTAAGTTTGTCTCATGTCTAGGCGGCTGTGTGTCCAAAAAATCTATTATTATTCAGTTCCCCTGCCCTTATTACCTTTGATGATGTCGATAATAGCTGGACCACACTGTGAATTGCTGTTTGTGTTGGAATAGCGCCTTGGCAGTAGCGTAGCCTCATTAGGAGGCTTCGCCATACCTCCAATTCAACTCTTTGACGGTTCCTTTCCAACAGTTTGGCAATGAGGTGGACTTAGTTCCTTGGCCTGGGTGCTTTTTTGAGAATGGTAATCACTCTTGTGACAACAAAATCGGGCTAGCTATGGGTTCGTAGTAGTGAGGAGTGAGGGAGTATATTTCCTTCTATGAATATGCCTATCCAGTACTGACTCGCTTTCCCACCACTCGAAAAAAAACTATAACAATTTAGTAGAGGATTGTGCGGTTGCTTGTATGTCAACAACCACACAATTCTCTACTAAACTGTTTGTCTTTTCCCTATGAGATAAAGTTACCGGAGTGTTGACAGGACAGATTATATCCACTGTGGCTGAATGTGACTCCTCGATTTGGGTTGCTAAATTGGCTTATAGGACTAATATAGTCTTCCCCCGAGAATCCGAAGATGTCTAAGGGTTTCCCCCATTCTCGAGCCAAGCTCCATCCCGCTCTTTCGTGGTTGGGTTCAGGTGTGACAAGGCCTTATGGTTAGGTTTTTCTTACAAGTGTTAACAGGCTCTTGCTCTTCTCTTATTCAATTTTCTGATCTCTTCACGATCAAGGCTCTTGATATATTCGTATCCTAGTCGAAGTCTTCTGAGTAATAGATGAGACGAATGCGAGATCGTTAGGCGGAAACATTCATTTGATACGTGTAGGGTCGTGGAGAAGTCGCAACTACCGAGAGAACTTTATGAGCGACTTTAGTTTGAAGTTGCTCTCAGGCTTCGATTACTGAACTCCTTTGTGAGCCTTATTCTTTGTGTCGATCGATAGATCGTCTGGATCGCGTGCATCTCCCAGCTAACCCTTACGGCTGCTCCGGACGTGGAGATGACTGGTGGTAAGATTAGCCATTAGCCAGACTCCGTTTACTGGCATTTGTGATATTTGAAATCTGATTCAGAGTATAATTATTACTATACCAAAGGCAGCACGTGCGCAGCGGCTGCATAGTAATCGGAGGTGGTGTGGCCG
Organism: Sabuloglossum arenarium; assembly: GCA_022345705.2. Lineage (NCBI taxonomy): Eukaryota > Fungi > Ascomycota > Geoglossomycetes > Geoglossales > Geoglossaceae > Sabuloglossum > Sabuloglossum arenarium. The sequence continues at coordinate 7,542 of JAJDMY020000474.1, forward strand.
GACGCCGACGAACGGGGCGTCCGGTTCATCGTCCATACCAAAAGGCAGGACGGAGGGTGCACCGAGAAGGCGAGAAAGGGGATGCCGCAAGGCGAGCGAAGAAGGCTTAAAGCCAGAGAGATGAGAGAATGGCGCTGTGAGGCAACCCAGAGGAAGCGGAGAAGGGAGGTAATGAAGAGAGAAATTCCAGTGTTGACATTGGATAATCACTTACCAGTTGAGAGTCCTGCAGTGACAGAGAGTCAACTGGCGAGCTGGTGAGCTCTGGGGAAGGGCCGTTGACAGCTTCAGGCGTTTGAGGCTCAGGTATAGATGGCGTGGCTTTTGAGGTGGATCGGGTCACAGCTGGGTTTGGAGTTTCTTCTCGTGCAGGTTTCCTATTGGGGTTAGCATCGTTAGAGACAAGGGAGGATCTACACTTACACCAGAGCTGCATTCGCGATTGATTCATCCAACAATCTCAGCCAATTTGTCGATGGGTATCCTTTGGGTAGCCACGGCCTGAAAGGGGTTGTATGCGCGATCGCGTTGCGCATAGTAATGGCATCTGTCGACCTTTCCAACCATGCTGAAAGGGCTACGTCCAAGAAACATCCACGATCCCTCACCCCCTACTTCTGGTTTGGTCATGCATGGTGGTGTCACGAAGCCATATGGCGTTTGAGCCTCTTTTTGGAGTCTTTCGCATAATAATCGCACGGATTTGTGTTGTTCCAGTGGTGGAACTTGCGCGGATGATTCTCAGCGCTTACAGTAAATCTTGCTAACGGTGCTCAGGCATGACGTAGGGTGGCGATATTGATACCTGTAAGTTCTTGGCTGTTAATATTACACGATTCAGGTACTTGGCAGAAAGGAACGGCGGCAGTACTCACTAGGCCCTGACCTCTTTCCGGAGTGCTGCCATTTCCTGGCGAATGATGTCCAACCTCTGCTGTATCGAGGCTACTAACGCAGGCAGAATTCCAGCTTCTAACACGTCGCTTGCTCTATCTCCAGATAATACGTTCCGTCCGAGGGGTTGTCGAAATTTTTTTCGGATCTGACGATCTGGGGATAACTGGCTTGTGGTTTCTGTCGGCGGTATGGTTTTTGTCGGCGGTGTGGTTGCTGAAGCTAGGTTTGGAATGATGAGAACCTCTCTGCTTTGCGATAGGCAAAATTCAAAAATCAGGCTTCGTCTGCTGAAGTTCTGTTTCGTGGGCAGGCGCCAGTTCGATTTCCTATTTCAGTCCATCTCCATCTCTAAATCTAGATGGTCCTGTTTAGGGGGAGTAACTTCTGGGCCTTCTGGAAGAACAGTTGTATGCGCAGGCTCCACCCCCTTAATCCGGGTTCGTATGTTTCTTGGAGTCCGTAAAGCATCAAACACTTCGGCTCCTGGGTGGTGCGGTTGTATTATGACTGGAGCCGCCTTTGTACTAACACTACTTTGCCAGTGCTTCCTTGGTTACCCGGCGGCTCGAATGAGATCCACGATCTCAGCCGGACCCAGTTGTGCCAAGAAACAATGGCCCGGTTCCGTATTACCTAGATTTTTGACTTTCCCCTGGGGACCGCTTTCTCGATGACGTTCAAGTCCTTACTGCTATTTGTCAGCTATCGGAGGAAGAGAACTTAGCAACGTGCGACTTTGTAACTGCGTTTAGAGGCAGGCTCTTAGCTAGAGACGAAGCAACACACCCCCGCGCCAGCGCGCCGTGCATTTCAAGTTCTCCTGGATCCTCGGTTCTCCAGCTGCAGCGAAATGGACGGTTTTCACGCTGGTAATCGATAACGACTTTTTTCTTCTTGGGAAAGATGGGAGTAAGCCTTCGTAACTGGCGACACGTTTTGCTGGAATCCATCTTGACGTCACATATTGATATAGGCAAACTCGTGACACCTATTGACCTATGGAGTTTCCAACGGATTGTCAGGAGCATAGCCATAGTCGGTTCTTGCCTTGCGAGGCACCAAAGGCATCACCATATCTACCATGCGGCGAACTTAGCCAAAGTTCTGTCTGCTCCTACACATTTGATCTCTAGGAATTCCAGTAGATGTAGAGATATCCATAGCCTCGAGAGTCAACAGGCGCCCATAAAGAGGGAATTGACCAATGATGGATCGGTGGTCTACGGTTGCTGGGGCTGGGCGCTCAATGGGAGTGGGTTGGGATTGTGCCAACGGAGTTGAAAGAGAAGATAATAGGTGATTGGCATTGCAGCCAGATGTCGAGTAAACTTGGACTGGTGTTCGGGACCACCCAGCGAATGGGTCACGGTATCCTGTAGTCCACGAGGTCCTTGGAATTATCCGCATACGGGAGATGAACTCCTAACAGGGAACCGAGAATTCATCTAAAGTCCATGTAGCTATTGAAGAGAGCATATTTGCGGACTGTGTGGTGGAGCTCTTGGTTCGAGCCTAACCCAGTAGATAACGTAGATACCCTTCAACTATTACACTCGTGATTGAGTGCCTCCTCTCGTGAAGATTGCTCTTCTTCTTTAGAAGCCCTGCCTGAACTTTCCCATGCCAATTGGCTGGGCCAGTGTTTATCCTAAATGCCAATTCTAGTAGGGCAGAAAGGGCTTGGGACTCTGCTCCTGGCTTTCTCCTCCAATTCTTTGCCGGAATCATTCACTTCCTTTCGCTTGGTTGTCTTCTTGGATGCCTCTTATTCTGACCATTCTCGGAAGGACTGATGTCAGGGAAACTGTTTTCGGCGACAGTGACGGTGGTTGGCGGAGGTGCTGATAGCTTGCAACCAGAGGTGCCGTCTTGGGCTGATCGCTTGGCAGACATCGTGATGAGCTTGCCTTCTTCATGTTTGATTCGTTGCAAGGCCTCATGACGGCCGGATGGGCGGAAACCGGGTCTTTCGACGTCCTCTTTGTATATTCCTGATTTGTCCATGAAGGCTGCCCAGATGATCGGAACCGTGGAATCCCTTTCCGCAATGGAGCCTCTCATCTGGCCACATGCAAAGTGCGGTAATCCGCAGGCAACGCGTACACCATCTGTGAAATGGAGTATGTGTCTAAAGTCCAGGTATAGGCTCCTATGAGGACAGGTTTCAACCATATGCTTGGGTATGATAGTATCCATTCCATCAAATCAACACAACCCACAGATGTTGTAAAAACGCGTTGTCACGTGTTTTAGACTACCTCTAACCCCTTTCCCGGCTACGAAAGCGTTGGCTTTGGGTTATTTAGGAGCTGTAGGTGACATGTATGACCCTAAGCCCGGCGAGACCGAACTGTTTGCACATAGTGACTTGGTCAGCAGGTTTGGAAAGTCTGCTGAAGTGGCAGGTTGCGAGAAGGACAGCTGGCCGCACAAGAAAATGATGTGGGACGTCGTATAGTTTGCACAATGCTAAGTGCTCTGCCAAGGATGGGTTGATGCATTGGCGACAACAGTAGGTTGACGCGGACGACTGCGCCGACAATTGAAAGGGCAAACAAGCGAACGTTTGCTCCGTAAAAGGCGTAGTTGTAACAGTGGTAAATGTGATTAAACGAATCCGTGGTGGCCTGACGTCGCTGGTCCATTGGACTTCGCAGTTTTGCCCTAGCCAACTCATCCTTTAATGAAGGGGAAGGCTATCTCAAAGTTTGCTGTTGTGGATCGTCTGTGGAGGGTATTAGATAGACTACCTAAGACTTATCATCGGCGAAGGAGTCGTTGTTCCCCGGAAGAGGCTTGCTTTCTCTGGCATTATTAACAAAATCAAATCTGCTGGTACACACGAGGAAGCAAGGTTCGATGCATCATTACGATCTAGAAGTGCCTGCACTACCTCATCCTCAAGGTGCGCGGCCTCCGGGTCCTGTATCACAACAAGTTAGCCTACTCATTGAAGTAAGAAGTTGTATAAAAAAGAATAGAAAATAGATATATAAAATTTCCGACCAAGAAGAGAAAGCCCCTGAGCCTTAGCGGATTCCCCTCCACACAAGGATGGCATAGATCCTGTCGGTGAACTGCTTATTTGCTTGGGGTTTAGCCGGAGTTTAATATAGTGTTAACTGTGTAAGGAAGCTTGTTTAATTTTCATATTCTTCTGTTTGGGCTTTTGACATCACGCAAGCATCCGACATAATTGTTCCAGGCGCCGTGGTTGAAGCTTCGGGAGTCCCTTTCGGCTCGTAAGGTCTTGCTGCAAGAGAGGATCTGTCTTTCTGTTTTGCTGGAAGTCTCCAGTTTCTCTCGAGGCATTCGATTCGATTTTTCAAGAGCCCGGTTCTCCCCTTTCTCTCTTTGACCTCCCTCTCCAAGAGGAAACAAGGCTCTCTCTTCTCCTTCTCTCTTTGTTCTCCTCTCCAAGAGGAAACAAGGCTCTCTCTTCTCCTTCTCTCTTTGTTCTCCTCTCCAAGAGGAAGCAAGGCTCTCTCTTCTCCTTCTGCGCCATAACTTCTCTCCCTCGGCAGAGATTCTTGACGCATGACGTCTCCTTGATTTTTTTGGCATCTTCCAGCTCCTTCTTTAATTCCTTTTCCTTTTCTCACTCCTCTGTCTGCCGCTGTAGCTTGCTGAGCGTAGCGGCTACATCTCCCCACAACGCGACGGGGGAGTTAGGAGAGTCGGCAGAGGTATCGAGAGAGGCGGCGAAAGAATTATGAAAGACGGTAGAGATGTTGAAGTCGTCGAGCGGGTTTCCTGTGCTAGGGGTGAGGACATGGACCCTCCACGATCCTCGAATCCAAACCCTAAGTGTGATTTGTAGTCAGTACTGTGGAGCCCGGGGGTTGGCCCAGTAGTGGTGGTTCGCGGGCTCCCCGCAAAGCATTCTGCGTGGTCTTGGCGACGGAACCCCTTCTTGTTTCTTTCTCGTAGCTAGCGAATACATCACCTTTCTACCTCCCGAGAAGCCCACCGAAAGCTCCACAGTACTTATACTTATAACCTGAAATAAATAAAGTAAGATAAGAGACTAAGTCTTTACCAAGGAACAAGGAAAATCGGTATAGCTATACATTGCCATACCTGCTTCGCCCTTTCATACTACCATTTCGCATGGCCAACGTTTGTCTGTGCTTTGAAAATAATCCGCACCGTGTCAAACATTGGGGACCAATGGTCAATCGTCGGACACAAAAACTTGGAACCAGACGTTGGCGCTGGGAAAGAAATGACATTACTTGCTTTGCTCGCCTCTATTTTCCAACAGGAGCTCCTGAAACCAGTGTTCCAAGCGGATCGGGTAGGTCAAGTTTGATCCTTTCCCCATACCAACCAGGACCCTTTTTTTTATGGGCGATGACATACACCATGATGTTGCAATCAGGGTTGATTCTATCCGCCCCTGACGAATCAGCCGCTTGGGATCTCTAAAGATCGATGTTTTGCCGGGCGACTCTTCTCCTGGATCTTCGTCGCCATAGTCAGAGGCATAGATAAATTGAAACATGCGCTCGTTGGTGCATCTCTTCTGCCGCCTCATGCTTACCCTGTGCATAGAGCGGTGAACGGTTGTGGGATCAACTTCCTCTAGATTGATTATTCCCGGCTGCGCTTGTTGCTTTCTTATCAGCTAATGTTCTTTACCGTTTCGGGGCTATTGCGATCAATTTACCTTAAACTCTGCTTTGCAAGCCAGGGCGAATAAAGGTGATTGCAGGCAAACTATCGATTGATGTACCTTAAATTAGTGGCCGCCGCAAATGACAGTGAAGTCCGAGTATTCTCCGGCTTAGAAGATCTCCCTCAAAGCACTCAGGATAGATAGGTGATTTGCGCAAAGTTCGAACCGTTAAGCCATTTACTCGGTCAGATTAACTAGAAGCGGCGTTGCCTGCTATAGACGAACCCGTGCGGGTCACTTGGCTTTCTGTTGGTTCAATAAGATGAACCAGTTTCGAAACTCGCGAAACCCTGGAAGCAGACAAGACTAGATCAGGATACGCGGATTAGCGATGTTGGGATTCAGCGTCTTTGGGCCCCTTAATCTGAGCTTCTCCGGCGACACACCTCTCTTCAATCATGCATGACCGTGCCCGGAGCCTGGAGAGCAAGGAAGAGCTTGAATTTAACGTTTTAAGCAACTGAGGCTGCCGGGAGCCTCACCTCCGGTCTATAAAACTAAAGACGGCAAAGGCGATCCACAGACCGACACGGGAGCCGCCCCGGAGCCTGGGCGGCGGCATCCGCATTGCTCGCCTGTTTCCTCATAGTCTCTTAGCCCTTTGCCAGCAATAATTCCGTCCCCATGTTTCCGTGGATGCATTACCCTTACGCCGTTTGAAGGAGTCGCAATTGAAAAAGGGGTCGGAACAGGCGTAGTAAGGTATCTACTCGCCTAAATGGATTGCGTAACCCGTTTTGTTGGCCATATCTTGTCTGCTGTCTAGGTGTTTAAGGATGCTCGTTAGGGTGTCAAGCTTGTCAGCTTCGTGGCAGTCGACGAATTCATGCTTGGCTAAGCTGGACTCATCAGGATCCCCCCCAACTTCAATTTCAGTAATGCTGATCCGAGCTCCCACGTTTGTGAAATCAAAACCACACAACATGTGACCGCAGAATCTGGTTGACCAATTCCCACTTCCACCAAACGGTTTTGTTGACCAATTGTTCGTGTGCGCGTCTAAATGTCTCTCTTGCTTGTCTAAGCCATGCCGAGTGCGCCGTGATGGCTTGGTCTACTGCGAGTTGTAGCGCTTTCCGGGAGTGGAATCTCCGTAGAAACCACACTTTGCGCCATGGAACCCGTTGTCCACAAACATCCACCGTGTCCCAGGAATGCCCGAACGATCTCCCCATACCAGGCGTGTACCATCTTCGTTTTCTTTTTCTGCATCCTGTCTGCAATCTCCATGCTCAAACGTAATGGATGGCACAACACTGAGGTCTTCGATGGGAACTGTGTGGCGGGCCTTTGGCTGATAAGTTTTCGGCCAGCCGAGGCTTTGAAGAGTAGGCCGATACGTTATATTAGCGGGTCGACTGCTCCATCGTACTGAGTTTCGGGAGTTGCCCGCTAATTAACTGGCGAATTCGACTATGTGTTGCTGTATTTGGCGCCTCCATATCGAGACGGCGACAGCACTCACAGCTGTAATGACGTGTTGTTCAGTCGCATAACAGCCCGAGAACCCCCCAATAGAGCTTGGAAAAGCGCAGACAGCATATTGGAACTTCCAGGCCATCTACCATCTTCAGGAGGATATTGGATTCGGGGCTGGCTGGCTCGTCCAGCAATAGGAAGGAGGCTAGGATAATGACTCTCCAAATTTCCGCAGATTAGAATCCGTTTTCTCCTTAGCATTCACCCGCAAGGCTGGTATCTGACCCCGCACCTCCGTACTATCTCGTGAGGTTCGCCAAGCACATAGCAGGCCGGTCTCTGGCTTATTGCGCTCCGCTACGGGCTCCACAATACAATGCTAGCAGGAAAGTGATTAAAATGGGGAGGTTTCCATACGTCTGTGAGTGGCACTGGGCTCTATAGGCGTTCTCAGCTTGCTAGGCGTACCACTGGAGCTAGTACTTAGTGTGTTGACATTAGCCATGCCCGGTGTGCTACTAGAGGGTTGTATTCTGATATTAGCAAACATGATAATTGCTTTAGTAGTAGTCAGGTTCAGACTTACCCTCCGAGCTCTGCTAGAGTTTCTGCTGGGGCTCTGGGTGTAGAAGTGATATCGCACAACTACAATGGCGCGGGAAAGGGCTTCCTCTGTGTACTGTCTCCCCTGAAAAACCGATAGAGGACTTTCCTTCACTATCCACATCACCCCTTAACTTAAGATCTCGCTCTCGCTCAGATTCGATCCGATCCCCGACTGGAACTTTGCCACCCCATACTTTGCTGTGTGTTCACTGATTGTCTTCAGCACCAACCGCATACTCGAAGTTGGCAGCAGTTGCGGCCGTCTCCGAGCGGTCGAGCGGAAGCTGGTAGTCTCCGACCCGCTGGGTTATCTGGGGTCGGTCCGCTACGAGCTTCAGGCAATATCAGTGAGAACAGGTGGGAAAGATTTTCATACCTCTGTGGCTCTAAGTCACCGGTTACAACTACTGGTGCTTAGGCGATCGCTAGGGCATAACACAACCTCCCACAGCGCCGTGTACCTTATGCCATCTCCGCAGTCGCGCTCCTCCGTCCCAATTTGTTAAACTGAGGAAAGGGGTTGCAAGAGCCAAGGGCGGTCGTACAGTGTGGGTGAAGTCGATGAGCACAATCCCCCCATAAATGGTCCCGTTGCTTTCTAAGCTGTACTATCATCTGGTGTAGTGAAAAATTACGATTGCTGCCTTTAATGTAGCCACTGCAGCTACGAGATGTGGTATCCAGTTTGCCAGTTGGAGGGGTTCTGCTATTATTTTTGATGATCAGATTAGCGATCCATGACAAATGGTCTTTGACTAAGCCAATGTTTCCGCTCCATCTCGACCTGTGGTCACCACGTCTAGGACGATAACCTCATCTTCCTTTCCTTAAAAGGCATCAACGTTTGCAACCGTCAATCCAGGCCAGGAACGACCTCTCATTCGCTCCATGTTGAGCCTTCGTGCATACAGGAACCTCTGGGCGTCGTAAAATCACAGGATGGTCAGTTGAGAGGGGGTGATGACGGATCGATTGACGAGACCCTCCAGGATGTCGAATGCACAGTCGACATTGGGGTAGTTGTAAAGTGACAGCCCGTGGGTTCTAGGCATAGCCGATCCCCGCAACATCTATGAAGATACTAGAGGTATAGACGCCGTAGGTGTAACGACAGAAATCTGCAAAGCTTTGAGCTAATGGGGCGATTGCATATCTCCGTCGAGGGATGATTTGTCAAAAGACAAACGTAGAACGAGTCACTGGGCCACTTGGATATTCCTGGCACCATCCTAAATTGTTCGGTTGGAGTCACCGAATGGAAGTCCAGCTGGAAGAGTCGGCTCTGCAAGCTCCTCTCCTGCTGTGGCCCAAATTCGTTCTGCCCCTTGGACACCACCAAGGTCCGGAGCTGATTCCCATCACAATTAACGGACGTTATTCACGTATACTCTTGCCTTTTCATATTTTATCCTATCGGATTCGCACTCTGGCTCCTTCCTTCCTTCGATGCCTTCAGAATCTCTACTCAGCTCCTGTGCTGGAGTGAGACTCTCGAATAGGGGCTGAATGACTGCCATATGCAGCTTCAGCGACGCATGTCTAGATCCAAGTTGTTCGATGTCTAGGTAGACAGCATCTGGCGTGGTTGGAACTCGGTCGTCTTTGGACGCGTATCTTCTATGCTAGAGGTTGCGTCCTGCATTGTCTGTGATAGCCGGCCCAATGCACTGGCTCTTGTATGGACGCCCACTTCAGCCCTAGAGCCGATGTGTGTGTTCGTGTTAGTTACTGCAGTCGTCCTCATTTGGATGTATATTGTGGCCAAGAAACAATACACGCAGTTGTTTCTGAACGGCGAGCTCCGCCTCTGCTTCTCTATCGCCTGCTTTGGTGGTTAACCTGAAATTAGAAATATCCTGGGTCTGTGTAATATGGAAATTTGTTACGCCAACCCGAACGCGCGAATTGTTCTTAAAATAACGGCTTCTCCCATTGTGTTGCTGCCGTTCTGCATCGGCGTAGTCAACCGCATCGGCAATGTTTGCTCTTCAACGTATGTTTAGGGCTTGATGGGAATATTGGAAAAAGAACCGCTGGTCATCTTAACCAGAAGGGGGTGGGGCAGGGACTAGTTTGCGGAAATCTTGGTAAAAAATGCCTCGCTATTTCCCATAGTAGACCTAGCATCGTCACCGTAACGGCCGGTAATCGAGTAAATGCCTGCAATGTGTATTTTCCTGATGCTTGGGAAGATATTCAGGATAATGTGTAAGTGGCAATGAGGGGCCAGTTATCCTGATTAAAGGCCCTTCCGGAACGGCAAAAACGACAACGTTTCTATATAAAGCATATAGCAACTCTTCTTCCTCTCATATGATATCCCACTGGATTAGCGTAAATCTTTCTAGCCGCTTAACTACCTCCTCATGTTTACTAATATCGTATGTAAACAAGACAATTTCTATAACAACTGTTGCTGTGTGGTGTGTTTCGATCGTCTCGATTGGGATTCACACGGTCCGGTGTCGAACGGATTGATCGCAAACGACTCGCGATCCAGGAAGCGATAATGTAAGGTGTTTGAAATCCAATCTGGATTCCAGCATAGTGATGACCCATAGTTGCTGGTCACCTGCAACGGCAAAATTGGGCTGGTCTTAATCCTCCATGTGTACATGTGCTGCTGCGAGCGGTGTGCCGAAGCCATCATCAGAGATGTACGCCTCAGGCATATGGATTCCCGGACATACACGGGGGATGTAGTTAATGACACTAACCCTAAGTCGACAGAATTTCCGACTCTACCAGGATGCCATCCCTATTAAGGTGTAGTGGTTGTACTGTCTTAGATTACAACATTGCCGTGGAAAAAGTTATTTTTGAGCATTGAGCCGAAAGTCTCTTGTTTCCCTTGTCTGCCATCTTGGTTCCAATCCACCTGTCTACCTTTGTTACAGTCCACCTGTCCATAATCTTGAATGTCATTCTCTGGCCACCCTCCCTGGCCGTCGTCATGGTTCCAATTCTCCTGTCCCTGGTCATATCCATATTCTTTATTCAGATTATGAAAGAAAAATGCTAGGACTTCCTGCCAAGTCACTTTGAGGTAATCGATCAAGTTCTCTTTGTTGTCTTTTTCGTGGATCAAAGCCAGAGAAGGGACGTCCTGGGTGTCTGAGGATGAGCTCCATGGTGACCTCCATGGTTCTTGCCGAGGCATGGGAGGAGTTTCTACGTAGTGCACTAGATCTTCCTCAGTCGTGAGGAAACCATGCCTCTTTTTAGGGAAGATGGATATCCGGAGGGTATCGAGAGTTGAACTCTACGCCTCAGAAGCTTCCTTTGGATTCGGGTTGTCCAGCCAAACTCCGGTGTCCTCCAAGCTCCAAAGGTTTAATCAAATCACCCATGAAGGCAATTGACTCAAGGCATTGAGATCAGGAAGAGCGGGATGGGAGCTTCCCAGCAAACTCAACAATTTGGACCGTATTCACCCTCGGTCTGTTGCCTATCCCGTGGGCCAGTGCCTGTCTATAACATTCCATGATGGAAGGTATATTCCACATTTTTGTCCTAACGAACCAGCCGTACTGTCATCCGATAGCCAGGTTAGAGAGAGTTGATAAGTCCGCGCACCTCCTCGGAGAGAAATGTGTGGTGCTAAAATCCAAAGGCAAGAGTTGGCTAACAAGATCGTTGTACACAGTGATTTCACTGTTGCCCACACTCATTTGGTAGGGCGGATTGCAGATATGCATCAACCACTGGGAGGCCACCGCAGGTTGATGAGATTGTCAGCCGTAAGTCGGTTGGGGAGGCGGTAGGGACGGAAGAGTCTCTTGTCGCCGTATTTGCTACTGCTTCTGTCTCGTAATCTTCTAACTCGTAGATCATGTCTGTCGTCTCGTCGGCAGCTAGAAAACCCCACGTTAGAAGACGTACTCACTATCACCCGTCACAGGAGATGAAGGACCCATTCGAGGTGGGCCTCTTGTCGCCACAGCCGTTGTCTCATGGATCGTAGTCGTAGATAAACGCCCCCAAATGTTATTTGGATAGTTGAGTGGTCGTTGCGTGGTAGGCGCTATAGAAGCAGCATCCAAAGAGAAGCCAATTGGTGGTGAAGCTGCCACACGGCAGTAATCCTCAGCTCTGTGGTTGGCCGTCATCAGCTCCAGAAGTTGGATCATCTGAGGCGCAGCCTAAACTATAATCTGACTGTTGCCCAACGGCTAGGTAGCCATGTTATGAAGAGTGTTTTGTTACTTTGTTCAGTGTTCGTCTTGGCTATTTTAGTATGTTGCTATACTCCTTCTAGTCAAGGTGCCCTTTCGAAAGAAGCTGATTGTAGTAGTTAATTAACTGCCACGAGACAGTTTTTCTTTCGGTAATCCATTCTCTATAATATATCAGTAATTTATTTGAGATCTATTTGAAAAATATTACTTGCCTTGTGTGTTTCTTCACCCTAATCCGTGATATTCGCCCTACAGAATCATCCGTATTATGAACAGGAAGACCCTTTGCTCCCCCTAACACGGTAAGCACATATGGGCTTCTTCATGGCCCCCGCTAGGACCACGAATCATCTGTTGCCACCGCCCCGACGAACCCCACACCGGTCTATTCCCCTTAGCTCGATGCCAATGGCTAATATGCTGTTTGCCTGTCTTGTCTTCCCCAGGGACATCTTTGAGCTTTAACCCTTCCTCGCTCCTAAATAAGTTAGTTCACTGTATTAAACTATTAGCAGTCGTAGAGAGACTTACCGTTCTGAACTTCCTCCATCTAGCTTAGCCGCTAAGTCCCCCGTCCTAAGATTTCTCCAGCTAGCTCAACCGCAAAGCAGTCCCTCGTCCTGAGATTTCTCCATCTACCCCAGCCGCTAAGAAGTCCTTTGCCTCACGGCACCAAATGTTTTATTCGGCCTCTAGCTTCCCATTTTCAGTGGAAGACTTGTGGCGCACAATCTGTCTGCAAGATATTTTCTATCTGACCTACTGAGGTACACCTTCCAAGGCCGTAGCCTGTGACTGATGTATCTGTGATTGCTGAAACCCAATATTGCTTTCAAATGGCCTAGGTGAACTGCGATTGTCGCGCATCTTGTCGGGACACCTGGATTTTGGCCAGAACCATAGATTTGCCCACTGCTGATTCGATCGGAGGGTGCCATCTTAGAAGACATAGAGTGCTGGTTAGCTGCTATAAAGGAAAAGGAGAGGACATGAGCGTTGTCGGGAACTTACCGGAATTAGTTGCCATGTCTTATAGAGGAGTGCATCAAATACTGAGAGCGCTCTTGAGTTATCCAGGAGTGCTCCGCATCACCAATGTACCCCATGACTATGAAAATTGAATGATGATGGGCAACATTGATATTCATACCTTACAACCAAGGATACTTGGAAGCAAAGTACACGAAGTATATCCTTAAAAGCCATGATGGAGTTGTTGGAAGTGCGCTTCGGCAGGTAACTTTGCTGTTGTCGTCACGTGGGTGAGCTATGATACATATTTAGCCTCCGCCACCACATAGAAACAATGACCCGCTTCATCATTTTCCAACAGTAGATTACAACGAAGGAAAGAAGAGGCATATCACTCGCAAGGATCGGCCAAGAAACCTTGCAACCAAGAGTACCCCGAGTGCTCCAAATACTCCTGAGTTATCTAGGAGGTACTCAGTGTCACCATTATACCTTATGCCCTCATAGGAACTTTCCCTCAAGAAATTGGCCCTGACGTTTCTGACATGGTGCCTAAGCGAAGCCTCTAGGCGCTCGGTTAACCAACGCACCATACAACGCTGCCAAGAATCCAAATCCCTGGGCGCACTAACCAACTATGGGTTAACTGGGGGGTGCTCCAAATGGCATCAACCAGTGTCCGTCTATTGGGAGCCATCAAAATGTCCTTGATGACACAGTGAGCATGAAGATGAAGAAAGAAGAGAAAAGAGGAGAATAATTAACCGCGTTCGCACGCCCATCACAAATCAACTATATCCAATACCTTATGCCTTACACATGTCTTAAATATTCCATATCTTATCGTTTATTATACATACCCGAGAGCGCTTGTGGTACTTAGTACCATAGGAGCGCTTTGTAGTCACCAGAAGTCCCTCAGCATCACCAAACCACCTCAATGGCGTAACGGTGTTTAGCGACTGCGAGAGGAAAATGGGCAACACCTACTAGGATCTGCAACAAATCGGCTATGATATCTCGGCTCAGAAAGCTCTATATCCACATCTTGTGAGCGCCTCACAGGGGCTGCTCTCCAAGCCAAATATGCCGCTGCCCGACAAGCTATCAAAGCTAGAGCAGTTGCCACCTAAGCCAGGGCTAAAGCGCAATCTGCTCAATCGGAAGCTGAGCGGTTGAAGCTGAAGCTAAGACTGCAGCATTACACTCCGTATCGAAGATGCTGCGGTGCTTGGCCGTACGAGCGCTGCATATCAGATCTCCATGCCTTTGGAAATGGAGGTGATATTTAATGGGAATGGAAGAAGAAGACATTGAACAACTTGGGCGAGAACCTGAAGCCCTGGCCTGTAAGATCCTCCTTCAATATTTGATTAACCGAACTCCATACTAATACAGTTCCTACAGCCCCCAGAGACGTACAGCAACACTTAGCCGGCCAGGATTGATAAACTAGGATATATGAGATATGGAGTAGCAATACCTTCGCTGCTATAGACTCTCCATAGTTACTTCAGAACTGAAAGCACACTTCACATCGGTGTAGATATGAAGGTGATTAGTGGATGGAGGCAAAAGAGAACGAAAACGAACAGTTCGGGCAAAAACCAGAAGAAGCTTCGAAGCTTAACCCTTGCCGCCTGGGCTTGGCCTGTAAGTCTAGTCCTCCTCAATATTCAATCATGCTGATTTCATGCTGAAGTGATTCCTACAGTTCCTGGAGGCGTACATGGCTACTTGGCCTGTCAAGGTTGATGTTAAGATATGCGCTATGTGGAGTGTTAATACCTTCAAACGATAAAAATTCTTCAGTCTATCGCAAGAGTGACAGAATGGCTAGCAAAATCGATTTGAAAAAGGAGCAGAGCGGCATTTATAGAAGATTCCACCGAGCGGAAGTTGGACAATTACATGAAGTGTGATGGGTTGAAACGATGAAGCGCCGAAAACACGACTGCACTGCGAAGTATTAAGACTGATGGGCTCGGAATCGAAGTTCTGGGAAGACGGCTTCACATTGACCTCGTCCGAAATGAGCTCGACTAACAGGAACCTTCTCCTATCTGCTCCGCCAAAGCGGTAGATGATAGTTTCATTTGCCATCAACCTACACCATCCCACAACCTAATGCAAAAGAAAAATTGGTCCAGATGGCTATTCTGATGCCGGCGCTGATTCTGGTAAAACTTCACCGACTTGAAAGTTAATGACGCTCGGCCAACACTGAAGTACAGCAACAGACAGACACCGTACCGGATACACACGGAAACATCTGGTTCAGTGGTGCTCAATAATCATTTGTGCTGATTGTCTTCCACATCATACAAGAACTCCATATCTACGGGGTGGGATGGCGGTGTTTACTGTCATGAAGAGAAAAGGGAAACATCGCTGAAAGAACCTGTCGTGGTATCCACAAGCCCAAAATCCTGCCATCTGGGCCTGGCCTGTAAGCTTGATCCTCCCTCAATATTTAATCATACGGACTTTATACTGATCTGGTTCTCACAGCTCTTAGAAACGTACATGCATCGCTACTTAGATCGCAAGGGTCGACGGAAAAGCTCACGATACGCCAGCGGAATGCCTAGCCTATCACAGAGGATTCACTACCCGCAGCTCTTTAGCATGGCGTATCGATACCAATATTCACCTTATCTCTTGATATAGGGTTTACTGGACGCCAGGCAATGACAACCTCCAGCCCATCAGCTCGGTCTCCTATTGGAGGGATGGAGTGGCATGAAGACACAGATGCTAATGAGGAAGTATATTTTCACGAAGGCTGCCTGTGTCCCGAAATGACACCAAGGCGGATAACGACCCCCATCTTTCTGACAACCCCTCGGAAGCCTCTTCTCAAAAACCCCAGCTCGTCCACTCTGCGACAGCTTTCACTCCACCATCGATCACAGTGAGATCAACCGGAATTCCAACCCCTTTCTCTGCAGCAACCCTTCACACTGCGTCATGAATCCTAGCGGATCGCAGGTTGCTAAACAAGGATAAGAAAGGGAGTCGATCAGTTTATACTGACCCGGGAGTAGGCTCTCTCGGTCGTAATCAGAGCCCCCATAACAGATACTCAGCTTGGGTTCTCTCCCTGAGACCTCACTTCTGATCAACGTCAGTGGGCAGCAGATAAACCATAGAACCTCGAGCTCACCTCAGCGAGAAGTAATCACGTTATTGCCAGCGAAACGCCGTTTTGTTTTGATGGGATCTCCCACAACTCTCGCTCTCCGTAGTAAGAGGCCTGTGGCGATACTAACAGTCAACTGACGGATCACGGTAGTAAAATGCGGAACTATCTTGGACAGAGTTTCCCAGAGAAAGGCTGCGTGAGGTAACACCACGACACGGTCGGCTTTGCTTGAGAGTCTGCCTTTGAACAGCAATAAATTATATGAGATTATTCACTCCGGCACGCACATCAGGCCATCATAACTGACAGCGGATGTTACCACTACGGCGTCAACACCGGACTGAACATAGCAGAAGCGGCAAATTATGCGCCTGCTGGTTGGTCGCCACAGGGATACGATGTCTGTACTCTGAACTGTGGCTCCGGGCTGGACAAGGGCGAGTTCTTGACCGGGGGTTCGCTTCTTCGGAAGAATCTGGTCAGGTTCTTTGATGGGGTCGAGTCTATGTAGTGCGAGGCGCCGCAGATAACGCCACGTCCCAGCCGTTGGTTCGTCTTCAGTCAGCGTAACCCTCAGTGCCTGAACATCCAACCTAGGAAACATCTTCAAAGGCACCAAAGAGATCTTGAGTTTCACCCCATCCCCGCTTCAATAACAAAATATAGTTGAAGCCAACGGCGACCTCTCAAGCTCCGGCTGCAACACATGTGTCTGTTACACAGCAGAAGTCGTCGACAAACTGTTGCATTTGTGTCACGGCACTCGACTTTCAACATCAGAGACCTCGAGGCTGTGCAATTTATTCACCCCACCCAACAGTTACCCAGCGCATAACAGCCTACCGCCGCCGCTCCCTCCGACCTATAATTCTACGGAGCTAAGCTCAGCTAACATCACACCACCCCTCATCTTAGTGCAGTTACAGCAATGAGGTACAAAGTTCCAATACTGTAGACCCGAGCGGAGGCCGACCCTCATAGACGTCCGAGATAGGGAAATCCTCCAAGAGATAAGCGGCTCCACCACCCCGGCCGTGGGAGTTGTCGCCCAAGTTGTCAAGGACATTATAAGCCTCAGTTGAAGACCAAAGAATGAGAGCTCGCCAACGGAAACTATCCTAGTGCTGTCCTTTTACGAAGCGCAAGCCAACCTCCCAAAGCTTTGTTTCGCTTTCACTTTCTTATATCTACCGCCACCGTCGAATCGCTGCGGTTAGTCGCGTGCACGCTCCGGTACTACGGACGTCCCGTCAATCATCACGGCGTAGGAGAGCATATCAACCGTGAATTTGAGGATTCAGCCTGTTCAGTCCAGGTTTTGACGTGTTCCGACCAAGGGAGGCAAGTTGAGCCATTCAGGTCCATGTTCGACTTCATGACAAGGACATACTCGACTGACTAGAGAGTGGGAAATGGGATGAAAAGAGGGATATCAGACTACGGGTTAGTCGCTCGCCTGACAGGCTTCTGCGACATGCTGATGATATAAATCCAGTCTATTCCAACGCTCAAGGAAGCACAGAAAAATATATTCTGGACCTGGTGACGCCTGGGTTTAGTCAGTGGAGGTTCTTCAAAGAAACTCAGGAGGATGGGCGTGACGATAACTACGGCACGCGACGGCCCGCTGTCGGATCGAGAAATATGGAATATTCTACTGTTTATCCCTGACCTGTTAGAGGCTATAGCTAATCAGCGAGCGGGTCGGACTAGACTGGATGACGAAGAGCATGGAACATAGTCCATGCAGTGAGATCTCGGAAAGTTGGACCAGTTTCAATTTCACGCTATCAGATACAAGTGGTCTCAATCTGCCCATCTAAGTAGGGATTGAGTAGATATGTTTGTTTCGACGCTAGAATGGTTTACTAGTCATGAAAATTTATCAAAAATAAGGGAAGGGAACGATCAATAGTCGGAGAGCATTATCCATCGACAAGTCGACCAATCCCCTCCAGCTAAACGCCTAGCGATCAAAGAGAGCATTGACCTATTACTGATCGATTCTCTCCTCCTGGACATGCTGCCCTTTTCGGCGCCTTCACCTTCCCGGTCGGAGAGTAGCTCAGGGCTGCCTCCGAATGACCCAAATTGGGCAATTACCTTTGGCGAGCGGGTGATCCTACGCACAAAGTCCCGCAATGTTTTGCTCCCTACGTCTGCAATACCCTCGGGAATAATTTACAACAATATGCCAGTCCCAAATTAGGGCCCAAGTCACCCATTATGAATCTGGCTGCAATCTGCTTACAATGACTCAAATCTCATATCCTGGGATCCATTCCCTGACAAGCCAATCGTGGTTTGTTTGATTTCTACATTACTTTTTCACCTCCGAGACAGCTGCTTTCTTCTTCTTCAACAAAATTGATTGAAACGACGTCCAGTCGCAGATCACCCAAAACGGGCTGGGGACCGCAGTGATCCATCTCGAGGTTGCCGCAGACTGGTCCTTTGAGACCACCACTAACCGAATTATGGACCAAAAACACGTCAAACGCCTAGCACATCAATTTGAGGCGATACTTGATCGAGTACACGAATCAAGATCGGCTTGGCCAAGGGAAACTGGGATCGAATTATTGAACAAAACAGAGTTGGCGGCCAAATGGGCCACCTAGAAATGATGTCTAAGCTGAATAAACACGAAGGGCTGTATCTCACGGGCTTCATGAAGTTAAGCCACGGTGGAGTTCACGCAGTTGCCCTAAATGGGCAACATCGAATCGCTAATTCAAAGGATTTGGTGAAGAAAGAGGGAATGGAATGAGCAGACGTAAGTCTAGTCGTCTAACCCTTATTACAGCATTACTGACTATAACTAGGAAGGGCAATGGGTTGCGGACTTCTACGCAACAGGTAAGTAACCGGAAAACTATACGGTTTTTCAGGAGGCTTACGTTTCAGGCAATTCCCTCGAAGCTCCGTTTCTGGCGCACGTTGAGGACTTCTACCTGATAGCCATCAATTATATGACAGGGGTGGCCAACGCATTGGTTATCATCTCACCTTTCTCCGGGACAGAGTTCGAGCACTTGGTCTCATTCCTCCCCGTGGTAAAAGCCTAACGCTAGCAGTTTTTCCGACATATCAATCTGGGTCACTCTTCAAGCTCTTTCAATCAATATTATAGCCTTCTCGTTGGTAGTGCTTTGAGGACCCTCTCTCTGCCTTTGATTACACCAAATCAGACAGGGAGATTCTGGCTTGACCCAGCACTCAGGACTGATCACAGGACGTCGAAACCAAAGCGCGCGAGAGAAAACACTATAGAAGAGCGTCAAGATCGTATTTTCGTCTGTAATGGACGCTCTTCCTCAGTCTCTTCCCCCGTGCGCTTTATTTCTTCATTTTCCGTATAGTTCTCCCAACGGTGGACACGGGGGATTGTCTGATGTTACAGTTCCTCTATGCCTCCCACTACGACGACAATATTCCACTTGAGGAAGATCTTGATAAGAGGATAAATTATTCCGTACCACAGCCGCCAGCCATCGTGGAGCCTCCATTAGCGACCGCCTTCAGATGATAGCTCGAGGATCTACACAAAGGAATTTATATCCTGAATCACCGTTGGAGGGTAATTTAGGATGTCTCACTGCGACTGGCGAAGACAGTAGCGGCGATCGGCATTCGGACACGGCCCCTGGAGACCGAAATGGAGAATATTTGACTGACGACGACAATTTGATTTTATGGAAAGAGGTTGGCTGATCAGAGAAGGACCGTCAAAGCTACATAGATCAAATAAAACTCACAATTGAACATCACTGAGAGTGCCTAGTGGAGCGCTCGTCACATCCGCATCCTCCCGTCTCTCCACATGCAATTGCCCTTTAAGCTCAACCTTAAGCATATCAAGATTGGAAGCGGCATTGCCTGCGAAGCGTGGTTGGCCCGCCGCAATACACCTCACAGCAACGCTCAACAACTCACCAATCACACATTCGAACTCGTGCATTTCTCGCGCATTCCTAGCAGGTCTACCGAGCGTTGATATCAGCTGCATTAGAGCGTGCTCGATATCATTAAACTAAATGGAGCTTGCGTGCAAAGGTTCCAGAGCTCGTTTCGTGGCCAGTTCAGGGCTTCTGCCCTACCACCGCGCTTACTTAAGCCCACTTTCTTGCTCCACTCCTTCCAACCTTTTTATCTTCAACAAACCACATGCTTCTCACCATCCTCAACGCCCTCACGCTTCATATTCTGCAAGAAAAGAAACACGCTTCTCACCATCCTCAACGACCTCACGCTTCTCACCATCCTCAACAACCTCACACTTCTCACCTATTCCTCACCTTCAATCCCATCCTCAACCCCTAAGCTTTGACCTGCAGGTTCCAGCAGTCGTCCTACATCCTCCACTCGTATCAAGGTTAACTTTATCCAACATTCACCTCTCACCTCCATCCACCACCTCTCAACACCACCCGTCATCTATAGCAACTGATGGACTTCTTCCTGCCTATCTGGTTCGGTTACGGGTACTCCCTTGCAAGTCGCTCACCTTCCACGCTCTTTTATCCACTCTCAATTCCAATTTTTCGTTCCAATTGCGTCTTCCCCTAAGCCTCACAACCTCACCACATATCCTCTTCCCATCATCACAGTTGTGCCATCCTCACCTTCAACGCTCTCTACCAGTCATTGATTCCTAACTTTATCTCCAGTCGTATCTTCAAGTAAGCTTCGCAACCCTCTTCCTGCCTCTCCCGCACAACTCACACGAGCCTCGTCTCATACTCTACAGCCCAGAACACCCTTCCTGTCATCCGCCCAAGCCATCTTCTGCCTCCCCACAAACAGACTCTTTCTTCATCACTAACCGATCGTTTCATTACAGCAGCCTCTCATACGTATTGCCTTCTGGTCGCCTCGCGCGATATTCAAGATCTTCTCTCTGGTCGTTCAGCGAGATCATACCTCCCTGCCATCTGGGCAGCCTTCATGGAAAAATCAGGAATATACAAAGAGGATGTCGAACGACCCGGTTTCCGCTTACCCGACCGTCTTAATGCCTTGCATCGAATCAAACAAGAAGAAGACAAGCTCATCACGATGTCTATCTGCCCAAGACGAGCAAACAATCAGCACCTTAGTAGAGACATTACCAGGTCGCTCGGTTTCTTGTAGAATCTATGGCGCGGCCCTCGAAATGACTTAAGCCTAGCAAGAGATTACTGTAGGATTGTCTTCTCAAGGAAGCTAAAAACGCAACCCTAGTCTCCCCGTCATGGCAGTTCAGTATCGCAGCCGAACCATATTCAACCGTAACTCTTCACCAGGCCAATATAGCATCGCAGACAAACTCGCAACCTTTCTTTCAGAGCAGCTCCGTGTCGTGCTCTTGTCGCGGTTAGCAAAGCTCTGCCCGTGATCCCGGACCGCATGGACCAGATTACCGACTGTCTCAAGGAGCATGCTCGTCTCCTTCGCTACGTGGTAAGTCCTTCTCCCATACTGATATATTCTAGCTAACGCCTAAGTTTGGTAGGGCAAGCTGGACCAACGGTCACTCACCCCCGACCCGCTGGCCTCCGGCGTCAGGTCTTCTAGCGAGGCGGATGACGAGGATGAGAACGGTGATGACGACGATGGGAACGATGGGAAAGACTACGCTCGAACACCCCCTATCTACTCTCGGATAGACAGATCTATAATCTTCTCGTCTATAGATGTCACAAAATATTTCTTTCGGTAAATGTTAGTTGACGGTTATATCCTAGGCTCACCAGGGGAAACCACTACTGTCATAGGGTTTACAGGACAGCACCAACTCGTGAGCTCTATCGGAAACGCTATAGTATCGCCCCAAGATGTGTTCGTAACCTTCGTAGCCAAGGTTCCAAAGAACCTAGCTGCCTTGCGCGATGATCTGCTAAGACGGAACAACAAAGCCGAGTAGGTCATACACCGACCTCTATCTAAACGCAATTGACTCTGTTCGAAATACGCGACTCAAATCGATGGACATGGGCACGACTTATGGAACTCTGCTATCCGGTTCTCCCTTTCACATAAGGACAATCCGGGCGTCTTAGAGCCCTGTATGGAAGGCTACTCTATCTATAAGAGAATCCTGAGCTCATCCAAGCAGATGTTACAAATCTGAGTTGTAACACCTATTGGGATTTTGACTTCACCAGCGAGGAATATATCAAGGGGAGGTAGGGAACCGGCCTGTCTCCGGGCAGTCGGATAAGGACGTCGAGTTCGGAGAGTCGAACTCGACTGCCCCGGAGGTTTGCAGT
>JAJDMY020000475.1:0-29660 GCA_022345705.2 Sabuloglossum arenarium
AGAGAGAGAGAGAGAGAGAGAGAGAGAGAGAGAGAGAGAGAGAGAGAGAGAGAGAGAGAAAGAGAGAGAGAGAGAAAGAGAGAGAGAGAGAGAGAAAGAGAGAGAAAGAGAGAGAGAGAGAGAAAGAGAGAGAGATATGGATGAACATCAGACAATGAAGAAGAATAGGGAGAAAAGAACACTGTTTGCACTTTTCTTTCGTGGACCACCTGCACGAACCAGTGAACCAGTGATGATACACAAATTCTTTCAAAACTCTTGGAAAATTTAAAAAAAAAAAAAAAAAAGTATTCGTTTCCGTAGACAGGCATATGAGCTGAGCCATTGAAACCATGCAGAAGAAAATAACAGGTTACTCCCTACACCAAAATTTTGCCACCCGTTCGCGCCGCAATGCTTCAGCCCCTGAAGGAACCCAGCCAGATATCCTCCTCAGATCGCTAAACAACAGAGGAAACGCTACAAATCTGACGGGAAAAGGAGAAAACGAGAATTTGGCATTTCGTGGAAGAAAATCTACTTCACATCTTCCATTCCAGGAAACATCGTTCCACGGGCGGGATCCCATTCGCGTGAATGATAGCCAGAGAGCGTCGGTGATACGTACTTGGCCTCACGGCCAAAGTAATCTGGGATCTCGCTTCCACTGGTAGGAGAATACGGAGTCATTGCAGGCTGGGGGTTCTGGATGGTGGGGTTGGATAAGAGCATCTCATATGTGTGCGGGTCCTGCGAGAATCGCTGGGCGTCAACGCTGACGAATTCCCTCGGTGGTTGCACGAATTTGATCCTGAGTAAATCAATCCAACCGGTGACCATGCCCCATCGCCCAAAGAAGATCAGACACCATATTCCATTCATCTAGATATGAAGTTAGCTAGGGTTTTTTGCTTTTGCCTTTTAAACTCAATATCGAGTATTGTAGCCTCTGGATATCAGACTTACCGATAGGAGAATCAGAACCGCGAATACAGTTGCCTCGTTGACAGTCAATTTCTCAGCATATGACAAGCATGAGTTCTTGTCACCTCCGTGAAATATGAGACAAGCCAGCCATGGCTCTGCCTTCTTAATGTTTGTTGTATTGACCCCTGTCGCCTCGTCGAATCTCATGAAGACAATAGCAAAAAATATCACGTCCGTAACGATGATAATGACGATAAATATGCCGCGCCATTGCAATGCAATTATCTTCTGTACCCTTTTATATGCCTGGCGGGCGGATGAGGTTCGGATGCTCCCCGAGGATGAAGGTAGGGCGGAGCTCCCTGTAGTTGTCTTATCGTTGAGAAGTGATTTGATGTACACCCGAACGCAATATATGAATCTGGGCAAAGTTAGAAAATCAACCCCTTCTATGACAGTCGAAATACTTGCGTAGAGAACTGGATGATAATCGCAGCAGAAGCAAATACCAGCATAGGACCCCAAAACACCGCAAGGCCATGCGTGTGATTGATCTGGCAAGTCTCTCCGAACCTGAAGGAGACTCCAGACATCCTAAGGGCCACGGCAAGGAACATTGCAGGGGCCAACCATCCAAACAATTGTGCTCCAATAAAGAATTTCCGTCCAGCCACAATCTGCCAACAGATTTGTAGATGAAGTGAAAGGGCTCGAATGAAAACTACAACCGCGCATTAGTACATATGCAGCTCTTAATCACCAAGAACCCCTTACTCCATATTACAACACACCAGCCTCCCCCCACCAAAAATGCGCCAGAAAATGCGCAGCTGAGGCTCGAATACATATCATGAGGAGTGATGGAATTGATACATTGTGCTGGCTTTGACCCAAGGGGTATTATAAAGGCCACCTGGGGGCACATGTCAGCACGTCCACAGTACCTAGAAAAGAAGAACATACCCCCATGATAACAATAGCGACTGTAAGAGATACGCTGAGGTAATGTCGATGCGTCATCTTCACTGGTAGGAAGGCGAAGGAGAGCAGTATGAATATGCAGAATACGATGCCCGCTAGGTTTATATAATTGCCGATGTGTCGGAGGAGCTTGAAGTCTATGATCTGTCGTTAGACCAGACACTGCTGGGGAGGTTGAGGAAAATAAATATGGTCGTACCGTCTGGGTATACCCAATCCGTCTTTGGGCATGGTAGACAACAAGTGATATTGCCGCCCTCTTTCATCGCAGGAGAACATAACCGGCCCGGAAGGACTAGAATTGTCAATTGCTATCGGTCAAGAATTTGTGGGGTAGATTAACATACATCCATCGGTAGATGAGAAGTCGGCTGCGTTTAAGAAAGGCTTAGGACATCCTGAGAGGGACATTTCGACTCGCAAATGGTATTTTTTTTCACCCTTAGTTTTGATCGCAGACAAAACCCAAGTTACTTATGCTTTAGACGACGTGCAATGCATACAATAAGAAACGGAGTATGCTAACAGACTGCCGGGGACTTCAGATGCACATGGCATTGTAGACTAAGCCTTCTTCAGAGAAGGGGTGGTGGGAAAAGCCGAGTTGATAAATACCCGTACTCATACTCCGTAGAGTGCACGGCGTAAGGCCGGACGTGTGTCTCGTGGGATCTGCAGATGCGTGGTACGTCCAGAGGTACCCGGGACCAGGATGCCTGCATACCGATGATTGCTCGGTCGCACAAGGCTGGTTGTAGGCTCTGCCAGCTACTGGCTGGGAAGTGTCCAGTGGATGCCTGATCTTGGTCCCACATTCGGTGTTAACGCTGCCTCGGTTTAGTCGGGGCATTTGGCGAAGAATGACGGCGATGCCGCTCAGGTCTTTCGCAGTCTTCCGCCGCCCCGGTTCTGGAACCTGGGCACGGCGTCCGTATCTTCTGCGCAGCCCTTTTCATTCTGCTCTGTGCCACGTACATCAAGCGTTGGCTGAGTCACGGTACGTTCGAGGCGTTCGAGTCAGCTACAATGTTCTTGGGGCAGGGCATATCCTGTCGTTGGATTGGCGAGAGGAGAGTTAGATTGCCGGTGATGCCGTTTCACCTGACCTGAAAATGCTGGAAGTATCTAGCATTGTACCTTCGCCACGAGGGCTTACTACCAACCAGTGCAAATCGTTCGCGATTGGCGATCGACCGCAGGGATAACCAGCGTCTCCAGTCGCTGACTTTGGCACTCATCTTCGCTGACGGAGCCAGGAATTGGTTGTCAATAAACTCGACCTGTCAATGTCAAATTTCGCAACTGTAGTTCGCTCGGAAGTTAAGACACGGCCTGTTAGATGCCAGCAGATCTCAACAGTAATCCCTCTGGATGACATGCTTACACGAGCGCTGATCGGTCGATTGTGGCGCACAAGATCGAAAATCGGGGACTTGTATTCTGATAGGGGGTAGCATCTCATCCCGTCTCGTCTCCTAGCGTAGCGCTGACGACAACGGGCAGACGAAGACGATCATTCAAAGCACTCGATACCACATACCGACTCGGATGAATACTCCGCTTTTAAGAATTTCTTTGGAGATCTCGCATGCACCAATTGATTGGATTGCTATATATAATTTGCCGCTGCTGAAATTGATCGCGTCTACTTAATATGAGTATGGTGTTCAACCAACGCCTGCAAGTAGACTCTTGCTTGTGCTTTTAGATAAAGTACGCCCCCTATTTAGAACAGCCTGTCCTCGAATTCTTGAGTTCATGCATAGCGTGATTATGATCAATCAGAGGACGAAGTCTGCTTAGCGTCTCATCTAAATTGGCGGGACAACTTTATGAGGCTCCCAGGGTGGTATCCGACTTTGACTGAAACTGAGGCAGAAACTTGTGGCATGGTGAGTTATTTAATTGATGCTCCTCTCAAAAGCCAGAGTGATTCGTCAAAAATGCGGCCAAACCCCTTGTCTACGCAACTCTTAATCACATCCTATAGATGATTTCGGATTGGTATATCAAGGTGAAGGAATTATGGTGACTTGTAGATGGGAGTTTCGGGTGCCGTCTCGAAGCAGTAGACATTGGCGCCCTCCATAGTTTTTCTAGTCTATTTTGTACATTAGCATCTGCGTTGCTAGCATGGAAGACAAAGAGGTGCCTCTGATATGAGAAGGATGGCCAAGATGCAAAGCAAGGAATCAGAAGTCCAGTTAGATCATCGAAACCGGGTAAAGGGTTTCTGACATAAGAGGTACCAGAAATACGTAAATATGGAGTGTATCATCATAAGAAGGCAACTTGCTACAGGTTTGACGAAGGAATTGTGAAGGAAAAATAAACTTACACGTAAGATCAGGATCCAATTGATGACCTTTGGGTCCAACGGCTTCAGAATTGCAGTTAAGTGATATAGCAACGATACTATAGCAGAGTGCAGTGCCGGAGCAGAAAGTTTCAACTGCAATGTTTGAAAATCTCTAGTTTTGATCCGAAATGAAAGTTCGGAAAGTGCTTCTTGCAGAAAATCCTTCCTAAAGAACTGTCTTGGCGGCAAGGGCTGAGCCCTTAGCGCAACAAGTCACCTGACGCACAATCTTTCTGCCGACATCAGGCGAAGCTCAACCGGCGAAGCTCAACCACCAAACAATAACCGTTCGTCAACAACAGCAAATATGGGTCGCCTTCACTCTAACGGAAAGGGTATATCAGCCAGCGCCATCCCGTACTCCCGCACTCCTCCAGCATGGCTCAAGACGACCCCTGAGCAAGTTGTTGATCAAATCTGCAAGCTCGCGAAGAAGGGCGCAACACCTTCACAGATTGGTGTTGTTCTCAGAGATTCGCAAGGTATTGCACAAGTTAAGGTTGTCACTGGTGTGTCTTGATCGCAAGGTGTGCATTATGAAAAAGTAATTCCTAACGCTCATTATTAGGCAATAAGATTCTGCGGATCCTCAAGTCCAATGGTACGATAGCTCCATTCTGAAACTACCCCTCAGCCATGGCCGCGCCCGCAGCTGTGGCCCATATATTCCACGGCGCTGCAACTGGCCTCGCATTCAGCATTGCCTCTGCTTGGTCTGAAGACTGACGGAGTGAACTTTACGCTAAAATAGGCCTCGCTCCCGAGATTCCCGAGGACCTTTACATGTTGATCAAGAAGGTATGCCATTCTGCAGTGCAATTCCGCTGCTGTATCTGCTCTCTGCAACTTTTGGCTTATGGATGATGTGTGATTGGGCAGGCTGTCGCGGTCCGCAAGCATTTGGAGCGCAACCGCAAAGACAAGGACTCGAAGTTCCGCCTCATTCTCATCGAGTCACGTATACACCGACTGTCAAGATATTACAAGACTGTCGGCGTCCTGCCTCCGACATGGAAGTACGAGAGTGCAACAGCAAGCGCGTTGGTGGCATAGATGAAATGGATGGAATTACGGGGTTGCATGGGAATGTTATCTTACAACTCGACTGTGGGATGGTACCCCTACTCGTCAATAGGGACATAGAGAATCATATTTGAGCTTTCATTGCTCCTTAAACAGGCTCTCATTCTTTGCGATTGAGCCCTTGATATCGTGTCTAACCTCTAACCTTGAACAAAGGCTGCATGTATTGGAGAAAGTAACCGACTAGTATATCACCTTCGGACAAACCCCATGATGATGAGTTATTGCCGGTTCTCTGATGACCCGGACATAGGTGAAACAGCGCGGTCATCGCATAGCGCGTGGTAGTCATCAATGAGGCAAGACAAACGCAGGTTTACCTGCAATTCCAGTCTTCTGGAAAGCTAGATATTTTGTCTCCAAACTCTGGTCGAACCAAGGCAAGGCATGTAGTCCCCAAGCAGAATCATAACCGCTCACTCATGTCCCCTCCAATTCTCTGCTTCTCTGCAAGAGATATTCTCCAAGAACCCTCAATGGATCTTTCGGCCTGTCACCGATATTGGAATCAGTATTCATTGAAGTCAGAGTGGACAACTCCTGGCTTTGTTTCTTGATATGCAGCTACGATAGTAAAAAATAGGAGACTTACTGATCCCGCGCCAAATTTTTCATACCTTCCAGCAATACACCAGTCACTTTCTCGTTGAGATATCTTCGTGCCGGTGCGCCATGCGGAACAGCTGTATGAAGGATCGCAGAGTTTGCATCGGGGGCAGTAGATGAAGGACGAGAGACAGGGTCGTGACCGTTCATTGCGCGCGTTGGTGTGGATGTACGTGCTAGTTGTGGCTGTGGCTGTGATTGTGGTTGTGGAGTTGATTGTGCTGGAATTGGTATTGCTGATGGTGCTGACGCTGAGGGCTGGGCGATGGTAAGTGGGGCTTGGTGCTAGGGTTATTGTCAGTTTGTTAACAGGATGGATGGCTTTTTTAAAGGCTCAAATGCAGTGATTGTACCTGTTGCTGCAGATGTTGCTGTTGGTATCCAGAGTCTCTCATAACAGTATCAAAGGCGACGCCATGGAAGGAAGATTGTGATTGGGAAGGCGGCGATTGAATCAGTGCTTGATTGCTCGATTCATTTCGCGGTTGATATTTCTGGATCGCATCCTGGTACTGCTGGGCAGCAGCGTCCATGCTGGTTGGTGAAGCGTCCGTCATTTGGAAAGATTGCTATTCGAAAATTATCCTATTGTGCCTTGAACAATAGAATGGGTTTGTCACGTGGGTTCGTGTGTTTTTGCCGAGAAGGGCGACGCGACCAAATAACAACCTCCGTCTTACGACAAAATGCCTGGTAAACAGGTAAATCACTCTCCTTCGACCAGCTTCAATGACGATTCTGCGCGACCAGTGAAAAGGCTGAAGCGGATTGAGAGTAGTGAAAGTCTATATTCAGGTACTTCACTATCGGACGATTGTGATGTACCAAGAGATGCCGTCGAGGACAATACATTGCGGCCGCCGGAGCTAGGTCAGACTAATCTCGAGACGGCATTACCACCTATCAGCACAGATAGGGAAGCCATAGAGGAATATGAGGCTACGCGGGTGGCGAGCTTACAAGGCCGATTGGGTCAGCAAAAATGGGTGAAGGGAAAGACCTCCATATACGTGGACGCTTTTAATCTGGCACTAGAGACGGTGCTAGAAGACGAGCGTCACCTCTTCGATGAGGCAGAAATGGCCGTCTTCAGGAGTTGGGAACGCTTGAATTACGAAGCTCAGTATCTGTATGTTTTACAGTTTTTGCAGGCTACGGCGCTTGTTGAGCAAAAAATAATCGCCCATTCCAATAGAAATGTCGTCAAGAAGACTTGATTCCTAACTCATGAGTTATACTAGATACGTCCGCCTCTTTCTTCGCAAGACTTCTGCATGGCATCGTATCAATCGTCTAGGTTATCACAGTGACATCGCAGATCTTCCTGCAGCTGCCCAGCTCCTCCAGGTGACCCATCAGCTTGCAGTATTTTCTGCACCGGCTCAACGGAATCCTGGTGAGCTAGATCCGCCTGAGGGTGTTTCCCTGGGATCTGCATTCTCGTTCGCAGACAGTTCAGAGGAGGCAATCCGTACGTTAGAGGAAGCGTCGTCTCTCTTGAACTTAGATGAACTGAAAGCCATCGCAAAGGAAGCAAAGTTAACCGGCAGGAACAAACAGGAGCTTTTGCAAGCATTACGCAGTGCAAGTAAGAAACAAAGTGGCCTATCATGGGGAGACTCGAAGAACGAGTACAGCAACGGTTCGGTCATGATAAATGGATGTTATTACGATGAAGGTTCGATTGAGAGCAACAGGCCCTCACCCAGCAAGGGTTGCGGTGTAGGAGTCAATAGAGATGACCATTTTGTTCGCAAGATACTATTACAAACAGGATCTTGTATCCGCCTTTCTATGGCGCCATTGAGATTGTTTGAAAGAGTACATCTGGTCTTCTATCGTTCAACGGAATGGACTGAGAAATCTCTCACGACTATCATCCTCTCCAGGATCTCGCGTCGAAACTTCCCGGAGTACATCGTGTCTCGCTCTGCAAATATTTTCCCTTCTCGCTTAGTCTTGCTGGAGTTCGAAGCCGCGATTCGTACACAATCTGTCGTCGATAGCATACTAGAATTCAGCAAGGCCCCTAAAGAGGATGGATTTCGGAAAATCCTCAATATATTTGAGGATGTTTACCCGCGCTGGAAGCTTCTTCTTAACGAAGAGCAGCGTAAGGAAGAACGCGTCTACGAGAGTGGTGAGGGTGCATATCTTCGCCGTTTTTCTCCAGCTTGGGTCTATACCCGAATTATCCACAAAGCGGCATATGTTATGGGCCGACTAAAATTATATGAGCGTGAACATGAGCTTCTATCGGAGCTTCTCTTCCAGCGTCTCTTTCATTCTGCAAGAAGAGGAGCATGGTGTCAGCGCAAAGCACTAATCGAGGAACACTACATGGCCACTGCCTTTCCAAGTGAAGATGGAGATTCAGAAGCAAACAAGAAAAAGTGGAAGCGAGTGGCATTACGGACATGCGAAAGTGGACTTGAAGATAACGATTGTCACATGATCTACCATTACGACTTACAGAAACGAATAACCAAACTCGAAAGGGCTCTAAAAGTCGTTAAGAGGGAACAGCACGATTTCGGGCATGTACTACTTGCTAGAGCGGCAGAAAGAGCAGTAAAAGGAGTTCAAATTCTGAAAGGCGAAGCCGCTGGGAGTAGGAGAGGCAGCGAAAGTGCGCCTCCACCACAGGGTGCGCAGACTGTATGGCTTGATGAACGAGAGGGTGGAGGGGAGTGTCGGGTTGAGGCAATGTGTCTCAGTTGGTATAGAGATCAAGGTTGGAAAGGGTATCATTCTGAGGGTGGAATTGTGAGAACTCTAGTATGCCCGAAGTCCCTCTTCATGATAAGAACGTTAGAGTTGATGATGATTGTGCACAGTTTGCCTATCTCTTCTATGATATCCTTTTCCTCTACATCCCGAACGTTTTCCAGACACATTACCAGACCTGCCCGCTTGATTTGCACACTGACGCATTCTATCCTTCTCGAGCATCAGAGATAAACCGCCGGCTGATTGAGATTGGCAACGGCGCGGCAGAAAAGCTTATCTTAGATTTGGATGAAAGAGGAAGGGAGATGAAAACCTGTGTTGTAGGCTTGGACTGGACATTTGAAAAAGAGGACTTGTTGGAGATTGTTAAGGTTAGAATGTCTTACTGAGGAAGCCTAAATATATTGGCTCTGACACATTTTCCGATAGTGTTTCAGGAGTGAAGCATTGGCTACAATTTGCAAAGTGGTAAGCTCCCCGACGGCGGTTGGATGCAATCATACATCGCTTCTCCCCCCTCACCATGGAAAACTGTAATCGTATCTGACCCTGTGTAGATGGCCCAAGAATATCGTCAGCGTGGTGGCGGCATCCCCGACCTCTTTCTGTGGAACCCCGAGAAGAGAGACGTCATGTTCGTGGAGGTCAAGTCAAAGAATGATAGGCTCAGTGACACTCAAAGGCTGTGGATCCATGTTCTCGCCTCCGCAGGTGTGAAAGTTGAGCTCTGCAATGCCGTTGCTGCAGAGATTAGGCTTTCAGAATAACAGGGCACATTACAGCGACCACTATCTCGGTTTCCCTTGGAGCGTCCTTTCCCCGCCTGCGATCTTCATAAAGCTCTTTCGGAGCCCCTTAACTTCCTTCATTCCTCTGTTAGTGTCACACTAAAATTCCATTGCAGAAGGATCATTCACTAGCTGTACTCCGTGACGGCGAGCCTCGGTTTGGCGATCAAGATGAATGACCCGAGCTGTTGAATCTAGTACGAGATTGATTGATCTCCACTTTTCAGGGCGAACAGAAAAAAGGAGGTTGATGTTCCGTGATGTACGTACCAGGTTTTGTATCCTTGTCCTGGGGAGAAAGACTCAAGTGGGTTGAATCGAGGCGAGAGACTACAGTGAACCTCCTTGCAACAAGAAACGGACTAGAGACTTCACTCACGACGACTTTATTCTATGCATACTGTTCCTTCTTCATTGCGGGATGAACATGGAAATACTACGTAGAAAACTAACACGTGAGGAGCCATTACAAAGAGGAACTCGCAACGCAAAGTAGCGTCTAATTTCTAAGGCATCTCCATCGTCCTAAACGATGTCCAGTGCTCGGGGTAGAAGGGCCAGCTGGCTTTTGAGAGGCGTTCTCGAGCTCACTCTATTATATCATTTCATAGCGATAATTCCAGTTGTAGTTACACAAAGCAAGCGAAAAAGGAGGTCAGACCCAGACCCGCATCCAAACTCCACGGCTCTTTCTCCCTCACCGTTATGATTGGGGAACACGACATCCCATCATTATGCTGGAGTCAATCCTTCTGCTTCCATCTCCCCCAGATACCGTTCCCACGTCTCGATGGAGTTCCGGTAAAATTCTATATGCGCCTCCGCTAGTCCACCTAGGGTGTCCTTGAACTCGGCTGTTTTGATGCGCTCAAAGTCGGCGACCTCCCGCATGACCTCTTCGTCGAAGGCTTCAGTGGTCCTCTTCGCATCCTCCACCTCTCGCGTCAGCTCCTCGATGCGCAATTCCAGCTTGCGTACTCGTTCTCGCCTCGATTGCTCATGGTCAACACCACGAACATCTTCGATCTTGCTGCGAAGGAAACCGCCGGGCCCACCAAGACTAGAGCTGCCGTGCGATGAGGCAAGTATATCTCGGTCAGTGGCGGCCTTGTTGCGATAATCGGTCAGGGCCTCAAAGTCGAGTTGTTTCTGCTCACGAGTCTTCAAAAGGGACTTAATCGCTACAATGTATGCTTCCATATCGCGGAGCGAACCAAGATAGTCCTGGTCTGTGTGTTCCTTGAGACCTTTAATCCCAGCTGCTGTAGCCTCAACGCTGGTGGCAAATGCATGAATTGGGACTTCCACGCCAGGTTCCAAGATAATAAGTCTTTGGAACTGTGTCGCAAGGTCTGTGTAATCTGCTTCAAGATCGCCTTCTCGGCGGGCTACGCGAGCAACTATTTTTTCGATGTGGCCAAGGTCATCGTCAAGTCTGTCCGACTTTTCACGAACTTCGATGAAGCGCTTGTCGGGCTTGTGGACCTTGCTGAATGCATTAAGAAAAGTGTCTGTGAAATTGTCAAAGACCCCTCCCCCTCCTTGCTCTGATGATGACGACCCCCTCTGTGGCCTTAATCGCATGTGCGTATTCCAATCTTGGCTTTCTAAAAATATTGTGAGTAATGGCGTTCGCCTGAGCACAGGGTGAAG
This sequence comes from Sabuloglossum arenarium, assembly GCA_022345705.2. NCBI lineage: Eukaryota > Fungi > Ascomycota > Geoglossomycetes > Geoglossales > Geoglossaceae > Sabuloglossum > Sabuloglossum arenarium. The sequence goes on from JAJDMY020000475.1 coordinate 11,107, forward strand.
AGTGAGTCTCTTGAGAAATCGGTGTAGGGAGTGGGCGCGACGAGAGGTGAAATCTTGACCAAAGCGGTCTCCTCGGACATATTCCATTTTGTGTTTGTCGGGCAGCGGGGGCACGGCGCAAGCCGGGTAATCCTTGGAAAGAGCCTTGTAGAGAAACACAAAGTCTGTGAATCGGCGACGAACCGTGACAGTTTGTTTCTGGAATGTAGGGAAGTTGGTCTAGCTACAGGTCAGTCTTGAGTGGACAGCGGGTGAACAACCTCGGACTTACATGCGTAGTAACCAGATAAGACACAAATGCATCCTTTGAACCATCGTTCTCCTTTAGCGGAGAATCCACTGAGCACTCCAAACGCCCATCACCCACTCCAGCAAGGTCCAGAGCATCGGCATTATATCCAGCTTGAGGGGGCGTAACTGCTCTTGCCCGTCGTTTGCCATTGGTATCGCGCCGTTGTCTTAAAGCCTCGTCTTCACTTGTACTAACCGCTACGGGCCGTGAGCCACCACTCCCTTGATCATTCCGCCATGAGACGCTGTCGAAATCGTCATGATCCATAAACGCTGGACGTCGTCGTAAACCAGTTGCGAAGGCTGAATGAGTGTCTGTAGGGGAACGCCACGGTATATGATGCCTATAGGAGTGATTTATAGATGAGGAGAGAGTACAGGTCTGAAAGAACTCCAAGGAATTTCTCCCAAGGGAAATGCGGAATCGGAAGCGGTTTGGCTGCACTTTCGGTCTGTTGGTGGAGCAAACATTCGGATGTCATCACTACGGCTGGCCTTGGCGTTCTGTTCGTGCATCACGTGATGCAAACCTGTTTCTTTCTCGCTCTGATATCTTACGATTCTATCTTAACAGTCCCGCTTCCCGTTGTCTTGTTTGCCCTTGGCACCATGCTTTTAGTCTATACGCCAGTCTAGATGCCTACCTAGCGTGCTTTAAACCCAAAACAGACAAAAGGCTCCCAACGCCTATCCTATACATGCCCTCTGTCCAATACTATTGAGTAGCGCCGTACAATTTGTCCACCAGAATTGATCATACAACCAAAAATGACCTCAGAAGGTCTAGGGAAGGAGCAGCCAAAGACAACGCTGGGGGCACGCAACTTTAATTTGGACTCTGTGGTTCTTGGATGGTCATGCCGATGTCTTCTTCCTCGTCGCCGTCGCCCTGTCCGAAAACATTATCATCGTCTTCAGTGAAGTCATCTCTATATGCGTCTGTTTCAAGACCATCCTCGAATAAACTGATGTCATCATTCCTCAGTAACGTAGCTGCAACAGCCTCTTCAGGATCATCAGAGAATCCAGGAGCGTCTTCACCGGGTGATTCCCGAGGTCTAGTGCGTTCCTCTGCTTCTAGTTGCCGGGCTCGAGCAATAGTTCTAGTGACCATACGTAAGACTCATGACAAACCCGTCAGATTATGGAGGAGGGTTACCTTTGATAGATGAACCATCCAGTCGCTAGACCGAGTACACCGCCAGCCACGATACTGATATAGTTGATTCCCTTAGTCCATATATCCATCTTTGCTCCTTTCTCGGCCAATTCATATAATTTGGCGCCAATGAAAACATGGATCATCAATTTCGGAGTCGAGATCGCTGTTGCTAGAGTGAACATCAATGGATGAATCGTTGGGAATGTTGACATAGCCCCATTTGAAAGTGAATATGGTAAAGGGCAGAGCCTAATCATAACAAGCAGCTTTAGGCCATCATGCTTGAGTGTCAAAGCAAGGGCGGTAAATCGTTTGTCGCTTGCCGCAAGACGGTGAACGTAACCTGATAGTAGGGTTCGGGAGATGATGAACGAAGAGAGCGATCCTACAACTGTTGCAGAAACGGCCACAAGCCAACTGCGATTCCATGTTATATCAGCCATCATCTGTCGTGAGGAGAAGATTCACATCGCGTTTGCATTTTAATCTCATACAACACATGAACTCGATGTCCACTTACCCTTTTCGAAATCCATATACAAACCCAGCTATAGTGACAGATGTAGAGTATCCGATTAGTGGCGGAAAGGCACAGATGAATGTGATCGTCCAGGCAATCAGCCATCCGGCCTTTAAGCTCCTCCATTTCACCGCCACCGGCACTAGTGCACGGAATATCCTCTCATTGAAAACCAGAAATAAAATTCCTAAAGCTGCGGAAACAACCAGCAGTATTGCCGAAGCTATTCTCTGCCACAAATTCATGCGTTTCACCGTTGCATAGACCTTTTGTTGTAATATGTCTGCATTCTTCATCCATTTCTCTCTGAAGCCCCGGCTGCCGCGGGAAAAGGAACGACTTCGACGATGACTTGAAATTGAGCGACCACGACTCCATGGCCGCACAACGGGCGGCCTAGAGTCAGATGGCGTCTCTGGAGGCGAAACTGATAATGCCAGAGCACGCGCAGTGGAGGCATAGTCTTCGCGAGACATGTTGCAGATGGAGTAGCTACGTGGCTAACGACGCAGAGTAGACTTGTTGGGGTTGACGAAAGTACCCGATTGTAGAGAAGCTGACCAGAGTCGGGTGTATCAGGGGCATTGGGTGAGTCGAGGTTGTTCTTATTGTTTTGGCGTCAATATGCTGGATGGCACGTTGACACAGGACTGTTTTCGATGCTGGGAGTTTCTGAGGTGTGCTTAGTACCAAAATCCGGGGTCACAAAAAAGTGCGATAATATAGATATCTTGGATTTGCTCTGAATGGATATCCTCCTTCACTACAAAAACGATGTTATGTATTCGTGTCGAAAATCAACTTATATCCAGGTGGTACGTCATTGCGGAGTCACAAAGTGCATACAATGGAAGCTTGGTAGGACACCCATTCTTTGCCGACAACAATAGGGAGCACAACCCTATTGTGCTTGTATGTGCCAATTACGAATCCATGACAACCATTCATCGGTTAACAACTGCGACTCGCACCATCATCGACTTCTCTTTGTTCTCAATTCGTAGAGAATCGCAATTCTGACCGCAGCCGCGTCTGGTGGCTGGATGTTCGTGCGTGTATCAATGGGAACAACTTCAAGTGCCATAGGAGTGAAACAGCGCAGGATAAGCAAGGGCTATGCCGCATATGCAGCCTTACAGAACTGAGAGGGAAGATGAGCTCGGCGACAGAAGGAGGTTGCATTTCAGCCTGGGACTCGTAGAGAAAGAAATACGGAGCACTTGCTGCTGAAAGAAAGTAACATTCACAAATACTCTGTAGAGAGACTGTGCCCTTTTTGGTGACTATCCGCACTGCCCTACATAAAGGCACTGGGGCTAGAAGGTGCAAAGCAAAAGGCGCACAAGTTATGGATACGGTACGGGATAACGGTGCCGCTGTAGGAAAGGCTCCAATCAACGTTTAGAGAGCGCCCTCTTATTTACCTCCCCGTCTTGCCCACAGCTCTCACATCCCTCCCACTTACATAGGGCTCAGTTTACTCCACATTCTACAGCCCTCGATATGTGATTGATTCACGCATTCACTTCTACCCTCTGCTTCACCGCCACCTTGCTTTCTCTGCTCATCCAACCTTTGAAATACAATCGCTTCGCCGTGCTTGGAAGTGCCTGTGCCAGCTCTCGAGACAGCACTCCGTTCAACTCACTTTGCGCTTTTTACTTGCAGCCCGCCGACTTTGACGTCGTGAGCTGACCGAATGGCTTCAGACTCGATTTACGAGCTCTGCCTTCCAATCCTGCAAGACTCGGCAATAGAGGAGGAGGATAAGACCGAGAGGCTCGAGGAGTTGCTGAAGGAGCAAACCACTCTGACCGGAAATTCACTCGAGAACGCTGTCCTTGACGCTCTATGGCGCTTTCGCGATGCTGCTGAGCCCTCAACATCTCCTCCGCCAGTGCGTCATACTGTTGTTCGTAGGCCCTCACCTGCTCCGTGGCAGATTGCTCGAGCTACAACCCCCTTGGTTTCGAACTCTCCAGGACCGGGTGTGAGCCCAGCCCCGCCACCAGGCTTTGGAGTTGCTCCTCCGGCATTTACGCTGGCTAAATCCTCCACTGCGTCACCATTCACTTCACCTCGTCCTTCACCTCGACTTGCTTTCACTAGCCCCAGAATTCCTCACAGTCCTAGCTTGAATGCCTACGAGTTTCCTACGGAGACAACCCCGGCTCCCGATATCTATGGAGATTACGTTAGCGATAATGTGGATTGGCTTGTAAATGAAGAGACTGGTAGCAATGCATCATCCAGCATGGACATGGGGCTCTGGACCACATATATTCAGCCACAACAGGTCGAAATGAGTCCCTATGATATGTTACGCTCTGTGCTTGGCGAGGGAAGGTCAGACGATGAGATCGAGAGAGCCTTGGAGATGAATGGATATGATTTGAGCGCTACAATCATGACATTGATGGATATCAAAGGATTGGATTCTACCTCTGCGCAGAATAGTGCACCCGAGGCTACGATACTCGTCGGCAAGTCGATGAGTCCAAATCCTAGGCCAGTGACACCCTCCGTTCAGGGTCAAGGACGTAGTGGGGTGGTGTGCAGGTTCTGGCTATCAACTGGCACTTGCCTTAGAGCAGACTGCAGGTTCAGCCATGACTTAAGCAATCACATCTGCAAGTACGTTACACCTTGCACTGCGTCGGTGTCTTACCTTGACCTCTGAACTAACTATTTAGGTATTGGGTTATGGGCAACTGCCTTGCTGGAGATACATGCATCTTCTCACACGATCCGTCTACTATGGTCAACCGTCTTGCCCTGGATGATGCTTCCACATCTCCGCCAGTGAGCAATGCCCAACCGAGCTTTCAACTTCAGGATTTCCAAGCATTTCCATCTCTGCAGTCGGCGACGGCCGATCAATATGCGAATTCTATGGGCTATCCAAACATTTATGGTGGTGGAGGGCTTGTGGCACCGTCCGCAGGCTTCAAAGGACTTCAGAATTTCGTGGGAGATGCTACATCTTACCGTTCTCACTCTCGCCCAACTAGCCAGCACCAGTCTCGACCTCCTACCCCCTCAGTACCTTCTGTAGACGATACAGAGGCATTTCCATCTCTCGGCGCAGCAAGCGGCAAAGGTGGAAAGAAGCACCATGGCAAACGCGGTGGACACGGGCATGGACATAAAGACGGTAAAGAAAATAATTCGAGTTCTCTTGCCGACATTGTGCGGATGTCTCCTTCGCCGAGCCCAGGACAGAATCTTCGCAGAACACTGAAAACGGGAAAGATCAGCGCCAGTGGTAGTCGAGTCGAGAATAATTCCGCTTCTCAGGCCATTCCGCCCCCCCAACACGTCCCATGGCTTGAAACTGGAGAGAGAGTAAACAAGCTTTATCTCAAGGCCCGTGCCGAGGCAATTAAGCATGGGGGATTGAGAAATAAATTTCTGCAAAGGCAGGCCATCCTATCCCGAGAAAAGATTGTGTAGGTTAACAGTAACAATGCTAACTGAGACTGAAAATAGTGCTGCTCAAGCTTGGAATCGCAATGATGCAAGAGCCGCAAAGGCTCTAAGCCTAAGAGGCCAGAGCGAAAATGACCTTATGCGAAAGGCTCACCGTGAGGCAGCCAGGGAACTTTATGAAGAGCGTAACAAGGACCCTAATAGTGGAGAGCTTTATGTTGATCTACATGGTAAGTATACTACTCATGGAGGATCTCATCCTAGCATCGTATTAGCTCGATTTTCACTAACAGGGCGGATCAAGGTCTCCATCCTGACGAAGCAGTTGAGTATCTGGAGCGCGTCCTCCTTGAGCAGCAATCTTCTATCCGCCCTGTGTATGCTATCACGGGTACAGGTCACCACTCGAAAAACGGCAAGGACAAAGTGGGCAAGGCTATCCGCGGGTTTTTGAATGAATGGCGCTATGCTTATCGCGAGTTCTCTGTCCCAGGGGACAGGAATAATGTTGGTGGCATCCTAGGCGTGGATCCCCGCAGCTACGATAAGAGCCTAGCGACTGCTGGTAGTAGCGCCGGAGACAGCAAAGCCAGTAATGGTAATTTAGGGGGAGGAGACAGCGAGAGTGTGGAGTCAAGCCCTGTACCAGCAACCGTGAAGCTGACGAAGGAGCCTCCAAAGGGCCCAGGGAAAATGTCATGACAATTTGGTACCTTATCAATCAAAGAATAATTAGCCTTCGGAATCTTAGATGGCATAGAGATTCACTCGATAGTCCCTTGGGACATAGTAATGGTCATGTAGTTTTGAATTACAGTGGTGTTCGATGGAACGCACTTCTAGGACATCCCAGGGTGATTTAATTCGCACGAGATTATAGAAAAAATGGGGTCTTTTGAAAGGTGCCCTTCCATGTTCATGATGGTGGTCGTGATGTCCTTCAGGGGGAACAAAGGAATTAATATAAAAGTAGAAAATATCTAGGTATTATCACTTCGCACAACCCCCTGTAGGGGCTGCTGCATCCGCAATTTTTAACGCCATAACATGCGCGGAGATAAATAAGTATATCCCAGTGATAAATTCCCTTGACAACATAGCGAGGAGGCCATTTTCATCTACTGGCACGCATCAGCTCTCAATTTGTAATGCATGTTGGTAAATAGGATACACAACTCTACCACGTTTGATTCATGATGGGTATGAAAGGCAGCGCAGTAAGGAGGGCAGAGCTAAAGCAGCCGAAAGCACAAACCGCTACCGCCCAGGGTCCTCAGAAGTCTTACTCCCTCCAAACCTCCCCCCAAAACTCCCCATATCCCGCCTAAAGAACTTCCCGATATTCCGCAGGTTCTCATTCAGATTTGTCGCAGCATTGGTGGTCGTCTCATTGCTCTGCGAAGGGGATTCATTGCCTGACGGAGCATTGGAGGATGTCAGCGCTGGGGTTCCCAACCGATCAACGCCATCTCTTGCTGCGGACATGATGGCGGATCCAAATGTGGACGGATCAAAGCGGGCCTGAAGAGAGGGCGTTGTGCCGTGGCCCAAGGAGCCAATCCCTGGTCCAATGTGGGATGATTGGACCTGGAGCGGCGTCAGGAGCGGTGAGTTCTGTGTTAGGTTTTCTTGAGAGGCACGGTGTGCTTGAAAGAGTTCGACAAGGTGAGGTTGGTCTTGTCTTCGCATGCCCTTGAGGTCCAGGATCTTTTTGAAGTTGGTGTCGGATCGGTCACCGATATGGATCAGATATGCTTGTACGAGACCTTCCGGAGGACTTGAGCGGACCTGGAGTGTTTTTAGAAGAGGGTCGAGTTTTGTCATGCTTTGATTTACCCGTTTTATATAGCTATGAGAAATTATCAGCGGAAATATTACCTTTCAGATAAAGAGCTAACGCTCACCTGGTGGGGATAGGGGTTCCGGGCTCAGCATTTAGGGTCAGCAATTCTTCAAATCCTTTCTTTAGGACATATGAATCCAAGAGCATCTGCAAAAGTAAGCGAATGGTTCTTGAAATATGGAACTTCGGTAGCTCACCTGTTCTGCGCCTATTTCAGAAACAGGCCTGCACTGCACAATATTTGCGATATAAGTATTCGCAAAGTGCTCCACCATGTTGTCGCAGAACGCTCTCGTATATTGTTGTTTCGTAATTAAACCCAAAATCTCTGTCGACTGGCCTTTTATACGTTTGAGTAATTCTCCAACGTACGAGCTTTGGTCGCCGACGCTCTCCAGCTTACTCCAGGCTGTGTTCCTCATTTCTCGCCAGCCAGGTTCGCAGTCTATCTCGACCCTTCGCACCAATGCTCGCACTGCAGCACTGGCGACACCCATGAACGCATCTCCCTGGCTTTGGAGATCGATTTTCCCTTTCAGCTCTTCGTCCACACGACCTTTGATTTTTTCCTCTAGCTGTGTGCAAATGCTGTGGCAGTAATCGGCTGTATTCAAGACCATAATCACATCTTGCAAGGGGGGTGTTTGGGCCCCGGGCCGATCCCGTAAGGAATGGAGTAACACCTGCTCCGCATATTCATCTAGATATTTTGCGAAAGTCTTCGATAGCTCAACTAGCCTGGTTCCGGTCGACAACTTAGCGCATTGCTGTAGAGTCAAACGGTAGAAGTGAAATAGCTCAGTCGATGAGGCTATAACGGACTGCGGTGAGAATTCCTCGTCGGGCGGTCTTAGCGGCTGTAGGCGGTACTTCGGAATCATATTGGCTAGTTGACTGAGGATGTTAAATTGACATCCTCTGGAAATAGCCCTGGAGCAACATACTTAGCTTGCGATTCCACCCATAAACTAAGATATGGTTCAAAGGCCTCAGATATTGCTCTTCCAAATATAGTTGGCTTTTCGTCTCTCGAACTCAACGTGTCGATTGATATGCGAGCCTGCTTTATCAGCATAATTTCCATAACTGATCCGCAACAACATACATCATTTGCAAACCGTCTTTCTAGACTCTGCTCAAACTCTAATGTTTCCTGGAGACAGGAGAGCAAAAGATTTACGTCTAGAGTTTGCCCATCCGTCCTGCGCATTGAACGGGTTAATATTCCCCTAAAATCGTCTCGCGTTCCTTCGCAGAATGCATTCGCTAGCATTTCATTGACCCTCCAAGATAATGGGAAGATAGCGGCATGGTCTTCATCGTATGTTTTCAGCATGCGCTTAAACCAAGAATATCGCCTTGAGATATTATCCAATGAACCTGCCTAAATCTCATAAGCTCATGAACAAATGACTTGAAGCTCATCATGTACCTCATCGTTCCCTCGAAACACTTGACGATACTCCCGAAGCTGGGTATTGCAATACCATGTGATCAACCTTGACCTAGCATTGTCACCTAGAGCGTCCATAACCAGGCAAGATTCTGCTAGCGTGCTTCTGTGCTGTGCCACTTCCCCCTTTGCAAATATAATCTCAAAATCCTCGCAAACTTGCTCTAAAAGTTCTCTCTGAAGATCTGCAACATTTCGGCTGAGAGTGGCGATCTGATCTATAGACCTGTAGGATTTGAAATTTGCCATCAGCTGAATGACAGCTTGAAGCAATTGTCCACATTCTCGATATTGACGTGATTTGCTGAGCCCTTTGAGCTGTTCATATGCGGTCGTTAACATCTGTAGTCTTTTCAATGCTGTCATTGAAAGCGTGAGGTTCCGTTTTGTTTGGTCCAAACGCTTGATGTCCGCCGTCATCTCTGCGATTGCTTGCTCTGTCTGCGCAGCTCTTTCTCGCACATTCTCGATCTTCTGGAACAGTTCGGCAAGGTCAGCCTTCGCATCTTTTATCCGCTTTACGTTTTGCGCATCTGAATCTGACTGTGAAACGACGAGTTCTGCGATATCTTCATCGAGCTCGTCCTGATAGTTTCTGAGAGCATCTGAAATGGACGAGACGGAGGAGAGCGTTGTGGGATGAGAGAAGATGGCATTGAGGTGCTCTAATGGGTCATAATTTGCTACGTAACTGGGTGTCAGCAATCGCTTTGAGCATAGTATGTTGAAGAGACCAAGGCACAGTACCGGAATCCAGTGCATTCGACGCAGTTGAGACGCCATTCGACTGCGGCATAAGGATTGGTTGATGCCAGCATTCACCCACTTGGCAGATCTCCTGAACTGCAAAATCGTTGAGCAATGTTCCTGCAGCAAACCTGGTTGTTCCTGCTGGCTCAATCTTGTTAGCAAATCCAAATTGGTATTGTGTTCAAAACATTATTCGAGCACAAGTCAATCAATATCGGGGCGCCAAGCGAGCACCAAGTATAGTTAGTAAGTAACACGAGGAATCTGAATTTATTTAAGCCATAAAAAATATAAAAATAAAAGGCGAAAATCTGGTAGGTAGAGGAAGGGAAAATAAATATAAGAGGGAAAGGGAGCGGAGCAAAGGGCAAAATATAATTATAGTCCCGGCGGGATTCGAACCCGCGACGTTCGCATCACACGATGCCTAACAAGGCTCATACCAATCTAGTAAGGTAGATTCATATAAGAACGACACGCTAACCACTGCGTCACGGGACTGTAAAAATATGCGTCCCTTAATTTCTATCTGTACCTTCGGCTACCTCGCTTCGGCCACCCCAACGTCATTGGCAGACAGTTCGAAGCTCCTTCGACATGTAAAACCAAAACCATGTCAAAACCAACCTCTTCATCATCCAACAAGGGCGCAGAAATGGACGGAGGTGATGATGATTACATGAATATGGTAATTGCTGAGCCGGTAAAAAGACGGGAAAAGGAAACCTACACGCAGCGGCGCATTCGCAAACAGAGCGAGGTCGGTCTCCTCGTGTATTTTGCTATTTACTTACGGCTCAGACTGCTCCTAACTCCACCAGTAGGCAGAAATTAAAGGTCGCATCAAATCGAAAGCCGAAATACGTGCTGAAGAAGAGGCCGCGCGCGAAGCTGCACTCTCCAAATCGCTTGATGCAAGCAATAAAGGCTACAAGATGATGAAGATGATGGGGTTTCAAGAAGGAAGTGCGCTAGGTAAGGGGGATGGGAGGACTGAACCATTGAACATCGTGGTCAAGGAGGATAGAGGCGGCATAGGGTTAGATAGTGAGAAAAAGCGGAAGTTTAGGGAGGAGATGGAGCACGAGGCGAAGAGGGTGAAGGCAGAGGAGGGTGATTATAGGGAGCGGGCGAGGAAGGAAAGGGAGGAGAGGAGGACGGAGGGGCTGGTGCATGGCGCACAGAAGGTTGCTGAGAAGTTGGATACTGAGGCAGATGAAGAGATTGAAAGTGACCTACACACAGGAGTTACAGCTACGGACGACACTCCGAAGTCCGGAGTGAAACCATCGAAGAAAGTAACGCCAACAAGGCAGATCAACGTTCTCTGGCGGGGACTGGTCCGACGCCGGGAAGAAAAGGATCGCGAACGGCGAATACGATACGACCTACACCAGAGTCTATCACGCCTACCAACCTACGACGATCCAGACGAAGACAAGCATGACAGACAAGCACTAGGCAAGGAGAATGTCCTAGAAGAAGATATCGAGGAAGAGGACCCCGAGCTGGAAGAATTCAACGCTCTAGAGCCTGCGGAGAAGCTCAGCAGACTTGTGAGTTATCTTAGGGAAAAATACCATTACTGTTTTTGGTGTAAACATCGATACCCGGATGATGGCATGGACGGCTGTCCTGGCGTTACGGAAGAGGATCATGATTAATGGACAGTTTTACTTTGGGGAGAGTCCCACTCTTATATTCTTTTTACACTATCTGTAATAGAGGTATTATGATATATATGTGAATGACCTGCATCACTGGACTCCGTTATATGCTGGTATGCTGAAAGGACTTCCAGCCCGGAATACTATACAATTGAGTTGAGATATTCCCGAATGCCTTTGCTACCTTCAACCCCCATTTCCACTGCTGCATTTCGAATTTCTTCAGTTGCCTCCATTTTCTCTCCCCCACGAGCGACCACTACTCGTAAAAGCTCCGAGACAAGCCAAAGAGTTTCTGCTCTCAGCTTAACATCATTCTCATCTAAAACGATCCCCTCTTTCTCCAATACCGCGCTTCTCCGCTGCGCAAGCTTTTCTAGCACACTTGTGACCCTCGCCACATTTGACTTTGTGTTACTGTCGGAAAGGTTCAACCGTCTCGAACGCGCATTAGAAGCCCCCATCCGCGCAATCTGGAGGATAATAATTCGGACTGTGATTTGGTCGGGATACATATCGAACATGTCTTTCAACGCATGGAGAGCAACAAGTGTACCAGCTTGGTCTTCTGCCAGACTGAAGCAGCGTATGATCTGGTCGTACAGTTCCTTGGATGCCTCTTCACGGTCTCGAGCACTCCATTTTGGGTACCAGGTCGCCATCTCGCGAAACAGCTCTCGGCAGTTGGGGAAGCCTTCCTTTCTCCGGTTTTTCAGTCTGTCTACGTGTACCTTCATGCAGTCCCACAAACAGGCAAATGTGCTGATATCAGCCTTAATGCCACCCTTATGTGTCATGTCAATAAACATCTCCCAGGCTTCTTGCCGGCCGTGGCCTCTCAATAAAGAGTAGAGCAGATGGTTCATGAAAAATGAATTTGGCTTGATTTCAGCTTTCTTGAGACATTCGCTGAGCTCCTGCACTTGATCAAACTTGCTCCGTCGAAGATAGTACTGAACAAGGATTGAGAAAGTCTCGATGGTCGCAGGTGGTACAGGCCGTCGTAGAAATTTAGGTAATCTCGTATAACTACCAGCTTCAGTCGAAGACAAGCCAGATGTTGAAGATCTTGCTCGCTTTTGAACAAAATCCAATCTTTCCTGGATCATACTCCAAGCCATTTCTTCGGCCTTTTTTCTCGATTCCGCCTTTCCAGTTCGTAGCCAGGCACCGATTATGCCATTGAGATGCCTGGCGTCGGGATTCACGCCTCTTTCGTACATCAGTTCTACAACCATGGCCGCTGAGTCTACTTCACCCATTCCAAGGAGCTTCTTCATCCAGCTGCCGTAGAAAAACTTATTCTGGAAACGCCGAGGTAGCATAGTTAACGCTTGCAGAGACACGCTGCTGAGTTCTGAAGAATCAGGGGACGTTGATTGGAGGGTTTCCACCAAACTAAGGGATCTCCTATAGAACGAGATAGAATCTTCGCCTTCTGAGGAACTGCCTGAAAGCATCATATCCCTGAAGACGGCCAGGGCGAGGTCCTTCTTTCCGGCCGTTAAGAAACTCATGGTCACAGTGTCGTAATCCTCCATGCTCATTCCAGAACCCAGCCGATCTTTTAAACGCACATACAAGCTCCAAGCTGATAGAAATCCACTTTCTTCGCCAGTCTTATTCCATGCATTGATGACAGGGAGCCAGATTCTTGCATCCATTCCACGTCGACTATTGAGAAGGATATGCGCAGTGTTTTGAGCTCGTTGCGGATCCCCAATCGAAGCAAACATTCTAACGCCCAAGCCCCAAAATTGCTCAGAGAACTCGTCCAGTGTCCCAATTCCTTTAGCCTCTCCTTCCCATTCCGAGATGGCCTTATCCTTATTCCCTTCCAGAAACAACGCTTCAATATATGCAATTTTCTGATCCCCGTTCAATTCACGCCCAGTTGCAACCATATCCTCCAATATCGTTTTCAGATGGGCCTGGCGGTCGGGATTTGACACAGACAGCTGATTTTGTGCAACATAGAGTATGTCCCACGCCTCTTGGGGGATTAGGTGAAGAAATGGAGGTAGATTTTGCTTGCAAAGGGAATACCACCGCCATAATTCCTTCCGAATCGTTGGATTAGCCGTTTTAGATGTAGCTTCCCGCAGGATTCCGTTAAACTTGCCCAAGTATACCTGCTCTTTTCGGGGTAGAGGGCCTGGACTTATATGAATGGTCGGCAAATTTTCCTCGCCATGAGCTCCTGAAATTTGTTGCTTGGTGGTTGTCTGTTCCGGATCGATTGACAATTCCTGTTGAACAGCGTCTGCTAACCTCTCCTCAATAACCCCTTCGACCCGGCCACGGTCTTCATCAGACAACTGCGAAATAACAGGTTCTTCTCGCAGACGGCGCAATTCCTCCTCTAGCTGGCCAATTCTCGCCTTCAGCTTCTCAGCTTCTGCTTCCACTTCCGCATCATCCTGCTCAGGCACGATTCGTCGACGCTTCCGATTATCTCCTGTCCCTTCCTCTGCGAAGTGTTTTACTATCAACTTCGGGTTCTTTTCTTTCTTTCCCGTCTCGACCTTCTTCGGAGTATTTTTAGCCTGGGATGCAAAAGATCTCCGTGGTTTGGGCCCAGCGCAAATAAGAACCGATTGGCAGAAAAACAGCACAGAACCTCTGCGCGCATATTGTCCCCGTAGAGTCAGAGGTGTCATAGATAATAAGAATTCTAATGGAGGTAGGATAATTTTGAACCTGAAGTTCTGAGTTCCGGCATTCAGGGAACTTTTGCAGAGCCGCACAGGGTATATAGCGAAACCAATTTTGGCACACACCGTCATCCAAAACATCCTCAGTACAACCAAGCAAATTGTACCTATGCCGATTAATGGGGAGGTCTTGAACGCCACCGAACACAATTTGCACGATGACCAGTCCACTGACTATCAGGTATTTATAAAAAATCGCTCGGTGAATATTTATGCTAAGTGTATAATTCAGGCTTGTTTTATTTTCTCGCAGGGATCAGCCCCAGATGATGCTTCCCGACGGCCTCACAAGAAACGGCGATTGTCAAGAAACATCGTAAATGGCGATGTGGCTCTGGCCAAATCCTCCCAACTCTTCTCACCTCTCCTCAGTGGCTCTGAGAACCCCGACTGTGTGGCGTTACGTCTAGACACATATTACAGTCTTTGGTCGCAGCAGGAGGGCCGTACCAATGTGAGTAGCTAAGATCTTAGGATAGAGCTGTTGATCTAAATGGGCTAATATTAGTAGGCTATTATCCAGGAAACCAACGCAAAGACTCTGAATGACGTTTTGGGCTTCGTCAAAACTGCATCACCAGCAGAGTCAGTGGGATCAAGCATGTTGTAAAGGACTGTATACTGACTACAAATGAGAAAAGATACCACGGCAAGATACCTACTGGGCTTATTCTCGCTGGACCGGGCATTGCATCTCACGGGCTACTCTTCGAACAACTTGCAGCTCGAATTCGAGCCGAGAATATTGGTCCAGTGGTTGTTCTTACATCAGGAGAGGCTTCGAACTTAAAGACAATCCTTAAAAAGCTCATCAGAAATGCAACATATCAGATAGATGGCGAGGATAGTGATGAAGGGCACGAAGTCTCTCGGAAGGTGAGCTAATTGCCAAACGGAGATGGTAGACCTAAGACTAATAGTATAAAAAGGGACCTAAACTTTTGAATTATGATCTTCAAATTCTCTGTGATTATGTAAAAACCTATAGTAGCCCGAAAGTTACAATAGCCTTTCAAGACAGTGAAGCTTTTGATGGCGTCCTGCTGGGAGATCTCATTACTCTGTTCAGGTATAACACGCCCCGCCAGTGCTGAGATATGTGGTTGCTAATAAGTTCCAGCTCTTGGCTTTATCGTATTCCGTTTGTGTTGCTTTTCGGCGTGGCCACTTCTATTGAAATCTTTCACCAAAAGCTGCCTGGATCTGCTATTCGATGTCTGCAAGGAGAGAAGTTTGATGTAGAACGCGTTGAAGAATCACTGGACAAAGTCTTCAATGATGCTGTACTGGGGTCGCAGAGCGCTCTCCGGCTGGGACCTGCACTCTGTAGACAACTGCTTGAACGGCAGAAGGACCATGTGCAAAGTGTACAGGCTTTTGTTAGCGCACTGAAGGTAACCAAATCCTGCAACTGTTGCGATAACCGAAGCTAAGTTTGATCAGTATGCATATATGTCTCACTTCTACGCCAATCCCCTGAGTATCTTGCTCGCTGGTGAGGCGGCATGTGAACTCCTGCAAAAGGAGCACCTGGAAGCAATAAGAAATCTTCCCTCCTTTCGAAGGTCAGTGAAAAATACACATATTTCCCACGATCATCCCTGATATTAACGTCCATCAGCTATGCAGAGAAATATTTAGATGAGAAACGGCCAGAAATAGTCCGCTCGTTGCTGGATGATGATGTCTTACTCTCCACAGTGATGGATCATATCAGCCACTGCCGTGATGCTACTGATCGCTTGCTTGAAGCAATTGAGGTCTTGAAAATTTCTCGAGGCTGCTTGCCAAGTAAAGCAAACGTTCCTCGCTCCGAGTTATATGTAAAGGCTATCTCTGGAGAATTAAATGGATCCGTCATTGTTCGCGACCTCCTACTTTCCGTCAAGAAAATGCCATCCAACGTTCTTTCTGGATTACTTGGGGAATTGGCTATATATACAAGGGAAGGCGGAGTCCTCGACGAACTCCTGATAGTGAACAGCAAACTACAGCCACTTACCAACCCTGGCCATGGCAAAGAACAGCAACTGCGCTCTGAGCATGACATTCGACATGAGACACTTCGTACCACCGTTGTTGCTCAAAAGGTCGAAATCAGCGTGCAGAAAATTGCTCTCACAAAGCAAGACTCTGAGTACTCCAAGCTTGTCCAACAAGTCCACGATATTCTGGAAGATTACCTCTCGACCAACCTTATTAATCCTCAGGATATTTTCCTACACGAAATTTTCTTCTATGACCTCAAAACCCCTCATCGAGACGTCTTTTCTCCAAAACCAAGATTTGCTATCGAACGTGCTCTTTCCGCCCCTCACGATTACCTGGGCTGTAACTGCTGTGGTGCAGATGGTGAGGCCCTGGAGTCTACACAACCGCCTACTGCGATCCTGTATCAATTGTATCAGGAGTCTGGTGCGTTGGTCAATGTGTTTGATCTCTGGTCGGCGTTCTACGCGATTGTGGGTGGGGAGGACGGTGAGGATTGTGATGAATCAAACGCCATGTGAGTACATTGACATTGACTTTTCCTATTTCCTTTTCCTTTGTTTTTATTCTCCTTATAGGTGTCTCGGACCTGGGCCCCGTGCTAAGTCAACCTAGGGCTTTGTTCTACCGTGCTATGGCAGAGCTGAAACTCTTGGGAATGGCCAAACATAGCAAAAAGAAGACAGATCACGTCGCAAAGCTGGCCTGGAAGGGACTTTGATAGATTTAACGGCTTTTAAGGGAGAGCATCTGTTATTAGGGTCATTTCATCTCGACTTCATATCCTCCGGTGTTAGGACGTAGGGACCACTACCCTCGGTTGGGTTTGTAAGTATTATTATAACCAGTGAATTAATTGTTCTGGGTATATAATATTACGAAGCAAATTATATCGATTGAGGATAAATGTCGATAGGGATACACTGATCATGGCTTTCTAATGGCAGCAAAAATCAGCTGTACTCCGTATCGCTCAAGCTTATCGACTTTCCAATATCATATGACGTCATGCAGCTCCGCTGTTCCGTAACAACATCAACGACGACAAAGCTTCCAATCCACCCACATCGTACATCCCGAACATCTAACAATTATATGGTGCATTCGATTTGAGTAATTATAATGGCATTGGCACCCAAGTTCGCGGGCTACAAGCTCGCCGATGCAACCACAGCTTCCCAAGCAATCCACACACTCGAGCTCTGTATGTTCTCTCTGATCAACCCTATCACCAGATGAATATGCATCTTCACCACCGACATATTGATCATTATCATTTATCATTGCCACCACTAACTACCAATCACAGACCTCGACTACGTCTGCCCCGTAAGCCATCCTCGGCCCTTCCTTACTCCAAAAAACACAACCACGAAAGCCCATTAACTAACAGACTTCAATTCGTCGTGATTCCAGTACTCAAAGAAACTCTTCAACACAGTCTACAGCGACGTCTTCCCTCTCGTCGAGAAGAAGTACCCCGGGAAAGTTCAGTTTATTTTCCGCCAACAGGTTCAACCATGGCATCCCAGCTCTACTCTTGGTATGCCCACCATCTATGTTAACCTCACTCCCTCCCTACCATCCCTCACACCCTACCACCCCTCAGGTAGTAAATAAAAGAGAAGAACGAAAGCCCCCCCAAAAAAGCCTTAATGACATTAGACCACGCATACACACAGTCCACGAAGCCGGCCTCGCGATCATCAAACTCGCCCCGGCATCCTTCTACCCCTTCAGCGCAGCGCTCTTCGCTAAGCAGACAGAGTATTTCGATGTCAATGTCGTGCACGAGGCGCGGAACAAGACGTATGAGAGGCTCTCGAAGATAGCAGGGAGCGTGGGTGTCGATGAGAAGACGTTTTTGAAGCTATTGTGGGTGGATGATAAACCAAGTAAGGAAGGGGCGTTGAATGTAAGTCAATTTGTTTCTGATGATGTTTGCTGAACTTGGAGGGGAGTAGATACTGATGTTTGGTGGGTAGATTGGGAATGGGGTTACGGATGACTTGAAGCTTCTTATTAAGGTATGCATATACATTACACACACTCCTCATTCTTTTCACTTCTCTCGCAGAGGGCCAGGATAGTTAGGGCTTTGAACACCAATCCCCCCCCTCTCGTTCCCTTT
Source organism: Sabuloglossum arenarium (assembly GCA_022345705.2). Classification (NCBI taxonomy): domain Eukaryota; kingdom Fungi; phylum Ascomycota; class Geoglossomycetes; order Geoglossales; family Geoglossaceae; genus Sabuloglossum; species Sabuloglossum arenarium. The sequence continues at coordinate 29,056 of JAJDMY020000475.1, forward strand.
CTTTGGCTAACAACATCTCTCTTCCCTCTTCCCCACATAGGCCGCAAGACTAGTCGGCGTGCACGTCAGTCCTACGGTGATATTCAACGGGATCGTCGAGAACTCCATCTCGAGTGGATGGACCAAGGATCAATGGGACGAATGGTTGCAGAAGAACATTGTTTGATTCTTTCCCTTGGCTAGCTAACTCGCGGGGGACTTCATTTCATTTGTTTGTTCGCTCGTTCGTGTTTTGATGGAGGAAATGCTATGAGGGATAATAGCTAGCTAAAAAGACCGAAGCTGCTTAAATATGGCTTCTCATGCACACTATCTACACTCCTTTGCCCCGCTGCCTGCTACGCAAACTGTTGGGTTTCCCGATGTTTTGGGGGTGAGATGTCCGCCCTGTGGTCACGATCTTAGGCGCCTACCACCCCTAGTACCTTATTGTTCTTAGGGATAATTACTGAAATACCACGATTTTTGATTTTATTTACCCGAATACCACGATTTCGGTTAAATATTTACTAAAATACCACAATTTGAGGCGCCTCGCTAATTCTCAGTTAAAGCCTTTAACTAGAGTTAGACACCCCACCCTACCAAACAACACGCTCTTAACA
>JAJDMY020000476.1:0-29556 GCA_022345705.2 Sabuloglossum arenarium
CATGGCCTGGTAACCTTTATAGCTTAAAGCAAGTCTATCTACTTCTAGTTGCGCTGTGCTGGATTATGCTGACGCACTTGCTTAAAGTCTTAACTGGAAATAGGCGGGGGGTGTGGCTGTACCAATTTGGGGGGTGTGGCCGCACCATTTCAGGGTGTCGTAATACCGAGAGCCTAGAGTAACTATTTTCATTATCATACGTACTTTCTCCGCGCCTCATAGCGTATACCAGTTGTTTCTGCATGTTCTCTTCCCACTGTGTGCCAGTTATCAGGGCTTTTTCTTGATGCGGAACGTGAGGCCTGGATGCCTCCATCTCGAGTCACCCACACAGTCTGCTAGGAGGCAAAGAGGCCAAGCGTATCCCTGTTCGAGTCTTTCTGGATTTGGCTCAGATGCACGACTGGAAAAGCCTCCAGAAATGCCAAGCACGTGACCTTGCACGAAAGAAGAGCCACCTAGTTAATCCCCCCGCGGCTGGAAACACGCTGGATCGAATATTTGATGAACGCCATCTCATGTGGCGCACTGCTGAAAGAGATTATAACTAGTTTTTGATATGAATCGTAACTAAATAAATACATACCCGGATCATATCATTCTAAATCATTGCCATGTATTAGATTCCCGGTAGTCAGTCACGTTCTCATCCTGCACGGCGAGAAATCCACGATGTTGATGATCCCTGATAGCTTCTGCACCCACACAAACACATATATACACACACCACCACCACACACCAATCAACCAAACATAATGGACCCCTTCGACCTCTCTGACCTCCCTGAGCTCAACTCCCGCGAGAATCGAATGGCAAAACGGACCGCCCAAAACATCAAAACAGCGCTCGAACAATTCGAAGACGCGACCAGGTTGATAAGCCGCCCTCCGATGCTGCAAGCGGACGCGTGTTTGGCGAGAGCGATGAGGGCCATCAACAAATTGAGCGTGGAGTTTAAGATCTTGCCGTCCACCCACGGAGATTGTATGTGATGGGGTGTTCTTGCTTTTTTTTTTCGGGAGTCATAGGCGTCGAGAACTGGAGATGATGCCGGAACATGAATGTTTAGTTGAGCCAACCCTGCTACGCTATCTATCTATATATACAGACCGTGGATTTGAGTGTTCCTCCTTCGCTCCTCCTTCCTCTGAACAGCGACCACCATCATCCCCCGACGTCGTACGTTCAAATCTCCTTCAATCTATCCAACACCAACTAATTATTATCTTTCGCATTCAGACATTCGAGGATATAGTATTTCTGCAGGAGAGAGTGGAGAGGAAGTTGAAGGCGTGGTTGGAGGGGGAGAGGCGCGGTGGGAGATTGTTTGGTGTGCCCCCGAAGAGGAGAAGGTGAGGTGGGAGAGTCGCTCCTCAGAATCCCCCCAACGCCATCATCACATTCGCACATCCGCCCCACAATCCTCCTCGCTCTCTCTGTCAGGGTAGGGTCAGTCATTGGCCGCTACTAATTCTACATACGATACCACTGGAGGCGCTACTATTGATGCTTTTCGCCGTATGCTCTGCTTAAGCCACACGCCTAACAGTATGAGATCATAAAAGGGAAATAGAGGACGTGGATGCATCAGTTGCAGAGCGCGCATGTAGAGGCTATGAATGAAGTGTGATGTGCAGTCTCTATTCTTGGGCTTCTTGCTTCTATTCAAGTATTCAGCTTCTGTATCCCACCATGCCCATTCCCGCCAATCCAAAACGCCTTTAACGCACCCACTACTTCACTTTAGTCCTGCTCCTGTTCTTGTCTCGTACCTAAGCTGTCTTATCATTCCTGGGCCTTTTGTCTCTCCGCTACCAGCAGCCTTTCGTGCATCCACATATGTAGACTTCGGAGCTCCCGAAGTGGGAGCTAAACTAGACACTCAGTGAGCAACCTCATCGGAAGCTGTAATATCCGCTCATTTCCGGACGCTTCATCCGTTCTCCTACCGCACGCTCACCCTCGAGGGTTTCACTGCAATTTCCTGTCGACGGCTGAACTACACGCTCAGCCTTCCCCACCATCCCCCCAACAATCGCCTTAACTTGCTTTCACACCGCGCAACACTCACAAATTGACAAACTGAAACACTCAGAAGCAAGGAGGCAATGGCTAGCTCTTCTGAACTGTTTCATGACCTGCAGGGAGTGCTTCAGATTTATGGTTTTCCTCGTGAAAACAGTTCAGAAGCGGTATTAATGGCAAAAAACACCATTGAGCTTCAACAAATCTATTGTCGCCGTTGCAGTTTGTCAATCACCTCAATTCTGACCCCAATTGGGGCAGAAGGATGAATAGCAATGGTCGGTATTGAATACCTGATTTGTTCCTGAATATAATCTTATCAAGCTTAAAAGAGCTCAGAGGATGAACTTTTCGCACCTCTTCCTCTTTTCTCTTCCGCTATAGTTATACATTACCAGCAAGTGAACAAACCTCACAACCAAAACCTTTCTATATACTCCACCACGTTTACCAGCACGTATAAGTCTTCCAACGGATCAGGTGAGTTCAACCCACTCGAAAGTGAAATTATCACAAACACAACAGTCAAAAGCTGATGAGAATACAGACATTAAGAGAGCCCATAAGGGCAAACCCGGTTTGTTTAACACTCACTCCGTGCTCCGATGATGTGTGCAATACCAACGAGATTACAGACGTCAAGGTAGCCCAGCAGGGAGGCGGCCTTCGAGCCCATCAGGGCGGGAAAGGTTTGTCAAATACCCATTCCGCGCTCCAATGATATAGGCAATACTAAAGAGAGTGTAGACGAAAGAGCAGGCCAGCCAGCCACTGGCCAGGTCCAGCAAGACGGACTTGGTAAGTCAAACTCACTCCGCATATCAACGTAACAATTATCACTAACGAGAGTACAGGCGCTCAGCAGGCCCAGCTAGCCGATAATGAGCGCACCCAGCAAGGTACGGACGGTAAGTCAAACTCATTCCACATCCCAACATAAACAGCCATCGCTAATGAGAATACAGCAGGCAACGGCATAGTCACGACAAGAAAGACCAAGAAATCCCAGCGCGTGTGGGAACTTGGCACCGGACCTGCTTCGCGGACCCGAGCCAGAACAGACCCAAACAACTGGGGAGTGAAGGCAAGGGAAGCTAAGTGGAAGGCCGAGGAGAAAGAAAAGAAACCGGCCAATATCGCCACATCGTCCTCTGGGAAGCGCAAGCGGACTGGAAATGATGATGGGCGTGAGGACCGAAAGGCAGTCAAGATAACAAAGGCACGAAGTGCCACTGCCGCCTCCGTCGCCAAAGCCACTGCCGAAGCCCAGATCCAGGCTGCAGCTGAGAAAGTCGCGCGGGAAGCCGCCGACGCCATCGCCCAGGTAGCTCTCCAGGAAAAAGCTGCTGCTCTCCAGCAACTTACCGAAGCCAGAGCAGCAGCCAGAGAGCAGGCCATCGAGCTCAATGCCCTGATAGTCAAGGCTAAGGCAGAAGCTGCTGAAGCGCAAGCTAAAGTGGCTGAAGCTGAAGCCAGAGCAAAGGTTGTCGAAGTCGCCATCGCCACGGCCAGCTTACCGCCCGCCCCGAAAGAAGAGCAGGTATTCGACCAGTCCGACGTCGAAATCGTCTTCACCGACAAATGGGGCAAGGGTTAATGGATAGAATGCAGTCTCCTCAGAGGTTATTTCCAAAGAAGCCAACTTCGATGACAAAGATGGCTATAGCAACACCAACGATGATCTAGAGGACCTGACATATATCGGAATCAGTCAACTTTCGGTTGAAAGCAGCGGTAGACAGGACGAACTCACTTCTTCTACACCCAGCACCAGCCATCAGTCCACCAAAGACAAGTTAATTCTGTTTTTGTGGAACATCCGGACACAGATATCAACCAGTGCATATGAGGAACCTCCTGCAAACAGTGATAGCGTCGGAAGAGTATTCAAATCCCCCCAAATTCCTTTTCAATGCCTAGCTAATATATTCACTCAGTTCGGTGACAGACCCCGAGGTGGAAAAACTGATCCCCGAGAACCTGAAAGATGTCTTAAAGGAACAGCTTTAGTAATAAGATATAATAGACCTCAATGGTGGAAGCATTGGTCATGCTGATACTGAGAGTTTATTAGAAGTTGGCAGATCTGGTGCTGGAGGGATAGGAGGGGCTAATGGATTTGAACATCAGCTAAAATATAAGTTTGATTCGCATATGCTTCAATTGCTCCTCTTTCCGGCCTGTCTCATAAATGCTATGAGCTAATATGCTCGATGGTATTTCCCTTTTGAGTATTGAAAATTCCTCTGAGTAATTCCAATGCCGCGCTCATCGCAGGCGATACAGAGATGTGCCCAAGGCTTAGTTGAAGCTCTTAGCTACAGCTAAGCGGATGTATAGGAGGTGCCGTGCATGAATGCAGCGTCAGTACCGGTGACAGAAATACTTGCAGTATAGGATTTTGGTGAAAGCAATACGAAATTGGTATCAGAATTGATGCGGAGAGGTGTATCGCTTGCAAGAAGTCGGTGTCGCTCTAGCAAAAAAAGGTGTCGAAATAGCAACGCCCGTGCCACAAAGCATACATGCGGAATAGGATATGTTCTGTCCGGTTCATCAAGCTACGATACATAGTTTATCCAGCAGTGCTGTCATCTTCGCTGTGGGTCACAGGTTTGCAGATTCAGCGGTTGGGGCTCTGGCTCTGGCTCTGATTGCCAGGATTCGAGAACTGATGCGGTCTGTGTTAGAAATAGCAGTGCGCGGCTGCACAGCAGCGAGCATGCTCCTGCGGGTACGAAAAGTCTGCTCCTGATGGATAGTCTGTTTCCGGTTTTAGCACTCTATTCGCAATGGCACATTGCCAGTTTCCGTTTGTCTATTTTATTCTATATATGCTATGCTGCTTCTCTATGTACGCTATCAATGGAGTAAGTGTTCTAACTCCTCTCGTCCCCCAGAATTCCAACAGAGGTGCCCACGCCATATTGTTGAAGTGCGAGTTCTTAGCCCATTGCGCCTCGCCACAGAAGCAGGGCTATCGAAAAGCTGATCTGGGACTTTTCTCCTTCGCAGGTGGTGCAGCGGGGTCCTTCCGCAGAGATTCAAGCACCTGGCGAACTGAGGCTACAGATCGGAGGACGAGGGAATACCCGTAAAGGAAGGGATGTTGTATTATTCATGGATAAGGGCGTAGACAGTTGGGCTGTGATTCGTGTCCGCATCGTGCATTAGAATGACCTAGTACAAATGAGCGAACTTCGAACCTATGTTGACCGGTGATCAGCGACAGGTGGACTTACATTACGCCCCTGGGCATGATTCCACTTCATGCTGATAGCGATAAGCCATCGTGGGGTCTCTCACAACACCCACAGTTATAAAGAGTGACGTGCGTGTCCAGTATTGGGTAATCGCTGTCTTTCACCGGAGATAATTCTTCCCCGCATCTCGCTCACTGGACGCTTCCCAGAACTTTGGCACAACTATATAGAAGGTTCGGTGGTGTGGAGTTGGAGGAAGTGGAGGTGGGATCGGAATCTCGATACGGATAGGATTGGTTCGTGCTTGAAGTGCTAAGAGCGGTGACTTGTATGTACAGCTCAGCACACCTAGCAGGCTCATTCTGCCCTGTTGTTTCGATATGAATGAGCGCAAGAAGCATGATGTGATAAAAGAGGCACGATAGATGTGGATGAGTTGTGAGATGAGATAAGATCTTTGATCTTACCGAGGCCCAAACGAGGCAAACGGTCAATTCAACTTTTGTACTCCGTACGTCGTTCGGAATCCATGCGCATGGTAAAAAGTAATCGGCGTACGCTGCACACCAGCAATATCTAGAAGTAAGGAAAAGGATGATGAAAGACAGCATATAAAACAACAGAAATTAGCTATGATAAACCTCGTTTGCCAATTCTAATGTCCATGAGTAGCATACATGAACTGCACATATGGGCGGGCCAGTGTACCCGGGATACGCAATAAAGCGAAAACCTGACTATCAAAGATAACTGATATTAATAATTCCCCTAGAACAGCTTCTTGTAGTGGTACGTTTTTTCAACTAGTATAATATTCAGCTACGCCTACATCTGAACTGCCTCTAGGATAACTCTAGAGAATTCCATAAGACGATCAACACTCTTCCGCTTCACTCCTGAAAGCTGATCCACCGAGCTTCTCCGCCTTCTATCCCTTGACAAGCTCCTGAATTACCCCCTGTTTATCTTCCAGCCCCACGACCGAATACCCTCCACCACAGTATCCTCCACACGCACTCCCTCCTTGACGACCACAACTACTTCCGTCCTTCGAAACAAATCAAATTCCCGCATCGCCGCCAGAGCCTTCGCGTGGTACAAGAGCTGTCCCTCCACCACTACGGTTTCCAATCTATCCAACCCCGTCACGTATCGATCCATCAGCCTCCAACAGGCAGTCACAATGGGCGACACACATGCTGCTGCAGTGGACCTACTCGGCACCAATGGTCCAACCGCCTTGATTAGACGATGCGGGATAAAAATGCCGTCAGGTGCTTCCCAGTGATACTCAACGACCGGGGAGGGAATTCGAAGATAGCGAAGTCGAGAGCAGTTGGAAGGCGTGATCCGAGTGAGGAAGAGATGCAAGGCGGGATAGGCATCCGGGTGGCTAAAGTCGAAGCAGTGGTGGCCGTAGAGCCAGGAGAGGGCGTCGTCGCGCGTAGCAGGGCAAAGTTCGACAAGCATCCGGAAGTGCAGCTCATTTGGCCTGGTCTTGCTTGTGGATTTCTCGTCGCTGGGTTGTTCGTCCGTCTCCGCTCCTCCGCAATGTTCCATTCCCGCTCTACGAAGTCGCTAGTGTTGCACGACATTCTTCAAACATCGCTCGTAAAATGCGTCCCTTGTCTCGATGCTCAAGTCGAGAAATGAAGCCTTTTGGTGGTACTTGTACTTCGTCGCATGGACATGTCGCCAACCGGGCTCTTCGCGTGGCATGGAGGCTGGCTGCACTTTATAGATGAAGTGCGATGGGATGGCCATGTCAGTGGGCGTGCCTCGTATTAGAATGGACCGGTGCGAGAAGAGAAACTCAACTCTAGATGAACAAGGAGATACGTGTGGTATTCTACTCGGTTAAGTTTCGTTACCGTCGACCACCGACGACGGCAGTAGACAGACCACCACCGACAGACAACATCAGGATAGCAGCTTCAAGCTGCCCATCGCAATCGTCGAGTCTATCCTCCCATATCGAAAACCCACTCCGCACCACCTCCTCCGCATTTTCCTGCATCAAGAAACCCAACCAATGTCTTCAGCCTCAAGCATACTCCTCCAAAGCAGCAGCGGAGATCTCATCTCCTGCGGTCCGTCACACCGTTTTCCAACACACAACACGCACATCCACTAACATTATCCTTCCCAGAAATATCGGCTGTGCGATCGATCAGGATCAGATGATCGTGTTTGATGATGTATGTTGTTCTATTAGAAAGCTGAAAGTTGGAGGATTCTAATCTCTGTAGTTTGACACGCCGACTCTATTTCTGATTGTCGAGTGGTGTCACCATCACAACTTCAAGCAAGCCCCCTCTTCTTCAGCGTTATCCTGTTCGCCTTCGTCAACGCAAGATCCAATCTTCCTTGATGACTGGGATAAGAATTTCCTACTCACACACAGATCTCACATTATGTCTCTCACCGAGGCTTGTCTCCCTCTCCAATCCTCTCATCTCCGCTACCTTGCTGATCCAATCCAAATTAGGCTGCACATAAATTGGAATTGAGTCCGCTACTCGACCTCTGCTTCGTTGTGATCGCGGAGACTCTCGGCAATATGCCAGATACCGACCTGAGTGCTTGGGTGGAGACGTATTGGTTGACGAATAACGGTTAGGTTGCTCTGGGTGATCCAGTTTGAATTTGGCTGATAACTGGAGATATCTAGAGACGTTTAGTTTTTTCCCTCTGGAATCTACGGCCGAGGACTTTGTGACTGCGGAGGGAGGGAGAGGTCAGATCGTGTAACGTCAATCACCGGAAGGTTGAACTCAACCGGGAGGTTGTACAATTTTTTGACTATCTAGTCACTTATTCCATTATCCTCGAGTTCTGCCAAACCCACTCGTTGCTGTTCTAGTGCATATGGTGATGGGAGTCGCTCCATAACCTTCCTCGGTCGCATTCTTGCTCGCTTGACCCCCACCCCCTATGCTGCCCTTCAATTGAATCCAACACCTCTCCAACCCGACATAGACCATTAACTAGCACTCGTTTTTAAAGTTATTCCCACCATCTTTCCACATATTGCCAAATCAGCGCAATGGCTGAAATTACCGCCAGGTCAGCTTTTACCGACGCGAATGCAAGGGATTTCGAGTGCCATCTAGCCTAAAGGCTCAAACTTAATGCACGAAAGCGGTCAGACTATTGGTTTTGGCTACATGATCCTGTTGCAAAGGTTACCGGTAACAATGAAGAAAAGCAACGGTTACAAGAACTTGCGCAGCTTACACCAATTGAAATTTAAGTTTAAGAATACAACAAAAAGACTCAAGCAGATATTGTTCTTCGAAACTCTACAGTAGCAACTGAACAATTTCAAAAAAGGTGACATAATTACTTTCATGATCCAGCCAGTCTGAGAATGAAATGCCATGTAATTAAGTTTGTTCATCAGGATCGATATCAACTCCAGTGCCAGTTTAGGAAGCTTTCAAGTCACTATCCAGCAAAGGAAATCAATCGAGTAAACCCTGTTACCGTAATACAGTTAGACAACAAATTGGTAATTGTACAGCAAAGATTACTCTTCGGTCGGCTATAGTGAAGGAGGGAGAATAGTAGAATTTAGAACAATCTCTCATGTAACTGCATTGGTATTTGCAAGCTTCCTCGCCGTTGTATGAAAAAGTAGTAATTGTGTACTCTCAATTGTCACACTACTCCTCACGACTGCGGAAATCTGGAATCCGTAAGTATTCCTGATCCTAATGAGTTCACAGTGAACACTCAAGTTAGCAAATGCAAACGAGCTACAACGTTGTCTTTACCAACTCGTCTGATTAGAAGACTTAAAGCAAATACACATGCAGCATTGGAGCTGGAAGCGCAGGCAAAAATAGAGTCGAGTTCATCTAGTACCGACATACAGCAAGACATGGCTAATGAGATGAACGTAATTATGACTTAAACAGCGATAATGATGCTACGGGAACGATAGCTCTAGATTGTGGAATTGGAAAGCCCTGGCTTGACCACTGCTGTATCCACTTGATCAATGCCTGCTCTTCAGCTAGGTCACACGCTTGTTGGTGTGGGTGTGCTTCGTGGTTGGAATAGCCGCCTTTTAGCCGGTAGGCAAGGGTAGGAACCCCTTCAGTCGCAGCTGCGGCACGAATGGACTTGTACTTGCCATTTTCAAGGCCCTCGATTGCGGCGCGAATGCTATTCTCCCCATCCATAGTGGCTACGAAGGTATGGCAGCGCTGGTGGTTGGTGACCGACGTTACATAGCATAAAATCTAGCGTCGTTTAGGTAGTTAACTACTTGAATAAGTACAAGTACAAGATGGGTATCCGCTTAACTAGAGTTACGCACGGTCGGTGTACAGCAGAGTTTTAGTGGGGGCGGCTTCATGAAATACTCTTTCCACCCTGGGGTTGTTTTTCCGAATCCGTCTCCGGATAACCAATCCGTCTCGTCAGAACCGTCTGTCGAATCCGTCTGCCCGGAACCGCGCCCTCGGAAGGATGTGGTCGAACCAAAAAGGGTGGGGACCAGATGTTGGCGGACTTGTGCGATGGGTCTCTATTCTTTGCTGGGGCTACGCTGAGAGGCGAGATCGGCCAATGCCCCTACACCCTCGGCCAGGCCCCACGCTTGCATCGCCGCAAACTCAACACTTTCGTCCCAAATGGAGTGCCGGCTGTCTGGCTGCTGATCTTCGGACCAGCTCTACGGCCCATTGAACTTCTTCTGATGGAGGTGAGGCTGGTTCACCAAGATAGGGATTTCTTGTTGGAATCGATCCCAGTCTTGTGCATCGGATCGAGCGTCCAAAGCGGCTTTCCTCGTCTCCACGTGGGTAGATAGATATGCTGATGTTGTTTACGCGTAATTCTCTGTTCGGTAAGAAGATGGATGGTGAGGCTGGGGTGGGTTGAGAGATTTATGTGCGGTGGTGGTGGGGAGTTTCGCTTTCATGGCTGCAAGACTGATTGTGGCGTGCCAGCCATTATGGGCCTAGAACTCCACAGCTGCATGCCCGCATGCACGCATCGATCTCAACAATTGCTTTTTCCATTAGTGAAGTGGATCCACGGCCGTACGATTTCGGAATGATTATCTTACCCCGCACTGCTGTCCTCATGCTGCGGATATTCTCCATCGGCTTTCCTTCAACACGTCTGGTTTTCATCGCGAATGTCATACTTTAAGCTTCATTGCGCACTTCCGTCATGCTATCGACCATGAAGATTCTCAACTTCTCCAATCTTCTTGTCGCTCTTGTTTCTGTCCTCTCGTCGCCTTCTTACGCCGTCGCTGGCGCTTGGGACAGCTATTACATCCAACTAGATCCTACGACTGCCAAGTCCATCCCGCATCCTACTTTCTCGTACCCAGCGCCAACTCCGTTTCTTGGTCACCCTGGGGGCATAGGATCACAGCTGCTTGAGCTTCAAGCTAGAGAGACCACAGATTATTGTTCGCAATGGACAATCCCGAACAGTAAGTCGTGATAGCCCCTGGAGAAACCTTTTCTTTTTTACCTCCTTTGGCAGTCCTTTTTGCATCATTTTCTAGCAGGCGAAGCAAGAAAGAAACTTACAGTATGGGCCATATAGTGCAAGAGTCGGTCTACTGTTCCGTGGGACGAACCTGTCTTTTTGATTTCGTGAATGGCGCTGGGTATCTGCTTTGCGGACTCACGGACTTGCCGGCTTCTAATCAGATTTGGATAACGGCATGTCACAATTATCCTACGAGTGCCCTGTCGTCGAGCGATCTATATTGGTTCGTAGTATCCTTTCTATATCACCAATACTTATAAAAAGGAAGCAGCATCCTTGAGATACTTACCCCCTCTATTTCTTCCAATTAATCGCCTCGGCTAATGGGCTATGAAGTAACTCGGCATATCCTGCATGCGGGACTTGGTCGTTCATTTCGGATAACAATGTGTGGTCCAACTTCGGCTGCTATGATAGCGAAACAGCAGTTACAGTCACCCTGATTTCAGGAATGACGTTTCCGACGGACATTCCATACGCCATTCCAATCACATCTCGATACTCCACAGTCGCAAAAACATCCTCAGCCCTATTCTCATCCTCGACCATATCCTCGACCATATCCTCGACCACATCCTCGACCACATCGTCGACCAGAACCTCATCCTCAAGTACAACCACATCCTCAACCTCAACAACTGCAAACCCCTCAAAACTCACCAGCGGATCCATCGCAGGAATCGCCATCGGAGCCGTCGGAGGCATAGGCCTCTTCATGCTCGGTATCGCCGCGATTGTGTTTCTGAATCGCCGACGCCACCAAAATGATCAACGACCACCAACTGTAAGCGAAGAACCCATCAACACCGATTCCAGAGCTTACGCCCCGCAATCCTGGTACGAGATCAACTCTCCGACGCAAGCTGGGTCTCCGATATACTCCTCCCCGCCGCCAGCTTCGATACCATGGCCCAGTCCACCACCTATGGTGCAGCAGCCTGCGGAGTTGTATACTCCAGATAATGCTGAGGGCAATGCTGAGGGCTATATGCAGGATCATGAGAGGCGGTATTAGGTTGTTCGTTTTTTTTCCTATTTATCTTACTTACCTTGTATGCTAAGTCATGCAACTGTGAATTTCTGATTATTCTTTTTTTGGATTTTCGGATTTGCTTTTGTATGAGGATGGTTGTCCGGGAATTGATGCGGGAGCGTGTGTTTAGGTGACTCGCTCCAAACGACTTATGGCGCAGGTTGGTTGGGAGTGCTTCTCAATTTCCTCCTTTGGTATTTGGTTCCAGCCGTTTGTCGTTATTCTAGGGGTCCGGTCCTGGCACACCACAAAATGGTTCGGCCACACCCTCCCTAACCAGAAACGGTTGGCAAGCCACTCCTGCCAAAGTTCCACGACGTGCCGATAACATGCCTAATTCTAGTTGAGCAACTGCCTATCCAGTAGCGACCAGACAAAGCTCTACCTACTTGATATCTCTTGGGAAACAGATGTGGTAATGCCTTGCATGTATGAAGCGTCACATTAGGAATATAATAGTGCCCTAGTTTCATTGAGGGACAGCCTATCTTTAGGCGAGTCTTTAACTGATTATCAGCATTTCCAGAAAGCTTTAACAATCGCTTTTATAATCACACACTACGTGCACCAGCTTGCTGAAATTCTAGCTAACTTCTGCTAATAATCTTAACTAGAAATAGAATATAATGATGAAAAGTGCAAGAATATATCAGAATACTCAAAGAAAAATATCTCGGAGTTTGTGGGACCATATGCAGACCCGTTCATGAAGCGAGAGACTTGATGAAAAAATCATCCGGCTTGTCAAGGAGCAACAATTGATGAAATGGTTTTCGTGCATAGTCGTCTAGTTTACCAAGTGTACACAAATTTGAATTTTATGGAGTTTGTAATTACACCACAGCATACTATTGTAGCTAAGTGTGAATGCCAACCACATTGATATCAACCAGCTACTTTAGTTAGAACTGGAATAGTAATTCAGTTATATACTCAGGCCAAGACTCAAATAGGAAGGGCCGGAACGCCTGCAATAGGAGAACAGGCGATAGCTAAAAATACAGAGTATGACGAAACTGAATGCGAGATAAAAAAAGGAAGATGATAGGGATGGGAATGAAGAAATGGTTTCAGCGGCTTGGGTACTATTGTGGTTGACTAGGAATTTGCTTCACAAATTGAGCATCTATTTCGTCAACCCGTCTAGTTGATCAAAAAGATGAATTGTTGATCAAATCGAGCACTTGATGAACCGGACAGAACAACCACACCTATCTCAATCTGGGGGGTGTGGCCGTACGAAAAAGGGTGTGTACGTACCGAGTCCCTTATCAATTTGTTCATTGCTTAGTTATTTAAACAGCTTGCTCTATGGCACGAGCTATTCCTCCTTCAGCATAAAGAACGTGCAATTGTTTTTTGTCTGCGACGAGGCTGCGAAAGATCAGGCATCCTAAGCAACATGTTTTGTTTTTCTGATCCCTGTATCTCCGCAAGGCTGACAGATCGGAGTGAACCAATTGAGATTCCGCCCCCACAAGGCTCTGAAGGGCCCCGGTATGGATACAGCCTCGTTTTATCCTCTCGGCAGGGTGTAAAAACGAGGCTATGACCACCTTACAAGACGACATCTCGGATACGAGATGTGGTCCCTACAGGAGTTTCCTCAAACAGGCTTTAACACCCCTAGGCGCGACAGCAGTTGGGACTGCCGGCACAATTAGGATACTACTCGGCCACACTCCGTATAGGACCCAAAGCCAGGCCTTCTCCTCCGTTCATTCATCCTCATAAGATGTCTTCTCAAGGCTCGTGCGCTGGGTTCATTTATTCTGAAGGCGGCGCCGATAGCGAACCTTGTTCGACTCAGCCAATTCCGGGCTCTTGGCCCTTCAACTCGTCTGAATTCGCGTTTATTGAGAATCAAACATCACACTCTATGAAGATTGTGTCCGACTCTTCTACCGGTTCGAAGAGTCGCCAAAGCTCTTCTGCCTATGGCGTCTCATCCACCGCTCTAACATCGTCCTCCCGCTCAGATGCATATTATAGTGCTAATGCTTCATCTGTGGTCTCGGCTGATTTCGTTAGCGTCTATTCTTCACCTTCACTCGTTGATTCTGTCAGAGGACGAGATATAACTATTGGAGACTCTAAATATGCCAAGCTTATAAACGAGAGGAACCTATTGTTGCCAACGGAGAGTGAGCTTAATTGGTCCGGTAGGAGGGCTGGAGAAGGGCAGCATGTCGAATTCAAGCCCACTGATCGAGTACCCTTGGAACCTCTCCATCCTATCGGCTGTTCGTATGCTTCCAGAGTGGACAAGGTCCGTTGCAGACGAATTTTGCTGGCCAGGAAGTCGATGATTTGCAGCCGTATCTTGAAGTTAGATGAAGCAATTAATGAGGTCGAGCACTTGCACAGAATACGGCATGCCCATATCATTCAACTCATAGGAAGCTATGTCCAAAGCAAAACATTTGCGATTCTATTATATCCTGTTGCTGACTGTGATCTCTCAGCTTTTATGAAGCAGGTTACGGAGGCCCTAGCATCGGAGCTTTTGAGTCGCCAGGATTATCTCGAAGTCCTCGGTCTCGGGGAGTTCTTCCGATGTTTAATACAGGCACTTAATTTCATCCACCTCAACACAACCAAACACATGGATATCAAGCCGCAGAATATACTTGTGAAGAAGAACCAGAGATACCACATGGGCTATCAGGTTTACATCGCAGATTTTGGGATTTTCCGTTCCTTCTCTCCGCTTGACGATAGTCAGACGGATAGCCCGATTTCCAGATCTCGCAGATACTGCGCACCGGAGGTGCATCAAGGCGGCAACCGAGGAAGATCAGCAGATATATTCTCCATGGGCTGCGTTTTCGTGGAAATGTACACCGTCCTTTGTCGCCGAACCTTGGACGACTTCGTCGATTATCGTGAGCGTGACAGCGAGGATGGGTCTTTTCACGCCAATCTTTCAAGGGTCTCTGAGTGGATAGGTTCTTGTCGAGAATCAGTGCCATATCTGGTTCCCATGAACAGAAGCCTCAAACCTACGAGAAATGATGAAGTTGCTAAAATCATCTTAAGCATGGTAGACTCAGACTCGAAGAAGCGGCCGAATGCTCGCAAGCTAGTGGAGCACTTCGGCTCAAACAGCTGCTGTATCGCAAGGCCAGAGAAACTCACAGTCGAAAACTCGATCGATCCCCATGACTCTGTCATTGGCGCGAACTCTAAAAACCCTCTACGACCAGCCAGCCAGTGGCACCTCACGAGCCCAATACTTCCTTTTGCGATACAACAGGCAGCATTGAACGGGCACGAAACTGTAGTGAAGTCGCTGCTCGACGGTTTCGACACCAACCCATACTGGAAGGTTGAGTACGGGCAGGCAGCTCTGTTAATGGCAGCTATGAACGGGCACGAAGCAGTAATCCGAATTCTAATTGAACAGAATTGCGGCATCAATATCAACTTGACGGATAACTTAGGGGAGACAATTCTGCATAAGGCGGCGCGATATGGGCACGAAATAGTCGTAGGATTGCTTGTTGGTTGGGGGGCTGATGTCAACGTAAAGGATAATGGTGGAAGAACAGCGCTATACGAAGGCGCGAAAAATGGACATGATACTGTCGTAGGGCTGCTGGTTGATGGAGGAGCCGATGTCAATGGAACAGCTGGCCAGCGGGGAGATACGGCTCTACACATCGCGGCGGGAAATGGGCACGAGAGTGTCATATGGGCGATCGTTGATAGAGGGGCCGATGTCAACAAAACAGATCAGTGTGGGAAGACAGCATTGCATAATGCGGTACTGAGCGGGCATGACAAGTCTGCAGAACTCCTTCTCGAGAAAGGGGCGTATGTCGATGCCAATGACCAGTGGGAAAGAACGCCACTGCATCTAGCTTCATATAAAGGGAACGACAAGGTCGTAGGGTTGCTAGTTGAAAAAGGCGCTGATGTCAATGCGGATGAGCAGTGGGGAAGAACACCACTCCATCTCGCTGCGTTTGAAGGGAATGAGAAAGTCGTAGAGCTGCTGGTTGGGAAGGGGGCTAATTTCCACGCAAAACCACAGTTGGGACATTCTGCACTATACATTGCGGCGCAACACGGGCACGAGAAGGTCATAGCGATGCTAGTTGATAATGGAGCTGATGTCAACGCAAAGTCTCAGTTAGGAGACACGGCACTACACATTGCAGCACAGCAAGGGCACGAAAAGGTCATTAGGGCGCTGTCCGATAAAGGGGGCGATTTACACGCGAAAACTCAGTTAGGAGACACGGCACTACACATCGCGGCGCAACACAAGCTCGAGACGGTCATCGGGGTGCTGATCGATAAAGGGGCCGATGTCAACGCAACCGGCCATTTAGGAGACACGGCTCTGCACATTGCGGCGCAATACAGGCACGAAGAGGTCGTAAGGGTGCTGATTGATAAAGGGGCCAATTTCCACGCAAAAACTCAGTTAGGAGACACGGCACTACACATCGCAGCGCAATACGGGCGCGAGAAGGTCATTGCGATGCTGATTGATAAGGGAGCTAATGTCAATACAACTGGTCAGCTAAGACACACTGCGCTACACACTGCGGCGAAATACGGGCATAAGAAGGTCATAGCGGTGTTAGTTGATAAGGGGGTCGATGTCAACGCAAAATCTCAGTCGGGATGCACAGTACTACACATCGCGGCGCAATACGGGCACGAGAAGATCATAGCGATGCTAGTTGATAAGGGAGCCGATATCAACGCAAAATCTCAGCTGGGAGACACGGCACTACATCTCGCGGCGAGAAAGGGGCATGAGAAGACTGTTGTGGCGCTGGCTGATAAGGGGGCCGATGTCCATGCAAGAGATCAGTTAGGAGACATGGCGCTACACATTGCAGCGGAACAGGGACACGAGAAGGCCGTCAGGGTGCTGATTAATAAAGGAGCCGATGTCAACGCAACCGGTCATTTAGCAGACACGTCGCTACACATTGCAGCGCATTACGGTCACGAGAATATCACAGAGGTGCTGATTGATAAGGGGATTGATGTCCATGCAAAATCTCAGTTAGGAGACACGGCACTACACATTGCAGCGCAGCACGGGCACGAGAAGATCATCAGGGTACTAGCTGATAGAGGGGCCGATGTCCACGCAAAAACTCAATCAGGAGGCACGGCTTTACATATCGTAGCGCAACTCGGGAACGAGAAGGCCATTGTGGCGCTGATTGATAAGGGAGCTGATGTAAACGTAACCGGTCAGTTAGGACACACAGCGCTACATGCCGCGGTTCAGTATAACCATGAGAAGGTCGTCAGGGCGCTGATTAACAAGGCCTCCGATGTCCATGCAAAATCTCAATTAGGAGACACGGCACTACACATTGCTGCGCAACTCGGGAGCGAGGAGATGATCAGAGTGCTGATTGATAAGGGAATTAATGTCAACGTAGCCGGTCGGTTAGGATACACAGCGCTACACCTCGCAGCGCGGTTCGGGCACGAGAAAGCCATAGAGGCGCTAGCTAATAAGGGGGCCGATGTCCACGCAGTTGGTAGGTGGGGGGAGACGGCACTTCATATGGCAGCCGCACACGGGCACGACAAGGCAGTAGAGCTTCTGGTCGGGAAGGGGACTGACACCAGCGCGAAGAATTATAACGAAGAATCGGCACTGGATCTAGCGGTCCGGTTCGGGCAGAAAGGCATAATACAAATACTTTGCAGGACAGAAGACGACGACGACCAACCCCCAGAAGAAGCTTCGAACACAAGTCGAACATTCCCCGCACTCTATACAAATCCCCTCAACCCATAGTGAGGTTATGGCAGCGAAGATATCATCACCAGAACACCGCATGAAAACGACTTTACGAAAAGAAAAAAGACTTATTCCCTTCTCGTTCCCCTTTTTCCCCCTTCCGCATCTCCTTCTCAAAGCCAAACTCCCCCGAAATGGTCTGCACAACCGATGGGAATATAATGAAAAGAAAATATTTTCTGAAATCATCATGCACAGTGAGAACGCTCCTGCTCCGACGAGCCCAAAGATTATATTCTAAAGATAAACAATGGGAATTGTTTAGTGTGTGCGATGAAGACGTTTTTCTGCATTAGTATGCTGCAACTGACACTTAGCGCTTTTCTACTGCGGCTCGCGTGTTGGGGGGGGGTTCAGGGTGTGCCGGGACACGCCGCCTTTTTTCCCGCGGCCCCGGGCGATGCCCAGCGATACCTTCACGTGGCATGAACAAGGAATAGAATAGCGCAGGGAGTTAGACTAATAAGAGTGTCTGTCTATATGGGATTCCTTATGCTGGGCTTAATCGTATGAGCCACTACAAGCGGTTGTGGTCACCGCGCGACTTTTTCAGTCACTTTATAAGTTTTGCCCGGTGACGCTATCCTCATTTAGGATAAAAAACGCGTTGGTTGTGTTTCCGCTTGCGGCGGGGCTGTGGAGGATCGGATGATTGGTCAACCAACATGTTCACGAGGCTGAAAATACTCGGCAAGCCAATAAAGATTCCGCCGCCACCAAGTATCTGCAAGGCCATGCACAGCTGTGTTTAAAATCGCCCTTAAAGGAGTTGAATACGACGAGCGAGAACCACGGCTTAACAAGAATCGACTCCGAATTCTAGAGAATCGTATTCCGAGGTTAAATATTGGAGGTTTGAGGTTACTATCCTTTGTTAGTACTATTCCGAAGCAGTATTTAATTACTAACTTCCAATTCGGATACACAGGCCGTACATCGATGACGTGGCAGTTTTTAGACTCTTCTACCGGTTCGAAGAGTCGCCAAAGCTCTTCTGCCTATGGCGTCTCATCCACCGCTCTAACATCGTCCTCCCGCTCAGATGCATATTATAGTGCTAATGCTTCATCTGTGGTCTCGGCTGATTTCGTTAGCGTCTATTCTTCACCTTCACTCGTTGATTCTGTCAGAGGACGAGATATAACTATTGGAGACTCTAAATATGCCAAGCTTATAAACGAGAGGAACCTATTGTTGCCAACGGAGAGTGAGCTTAATTGGTCCGGTAGGAGGGCTGGAGAAGGGCAGCATGTCGAATTCAAGCCCACTGACCGAGTCCCCTTGGAGGTCCTTAATCCCATCGGCTTTTCGCAGACTGCTAAAGTGGAGAAAGTCCGTTGTAGACGAATTTTGGTTGCCAGGAAATCGATGACTTGCAGACACAGGTTGAAGTTAGAGGAGGCAGTCAACGAGGTGGAGCACTTGCACAGAATACAGCATGCTCATATCATTCAACTCATAGGAAGCTATGTCCAGGGCAAAACATTTGCAATTCTGCTCTACCCGGTTGCCGACTGCGATCTTTCAGCTTTTATGGAGCGTATTACGCAAGCTTTAGCATCGGACTCTATGAGTTGCCGGGATTACCTCGCGATCCTCAGTCTTGGAAAGTTTTACCAATGTTTAGTACAGGCACTTGCGTTCATCCACGGCTGCACAACCAAACACATGGATATCAAGCCACAGAACATATTAGTAAAAGAGCATCAGAGATACCACATCGGCTATCAGGTTTACATCGCAGATTTTGGGATTTCTCGTTCCTTCTCTCCCCTTGACCACAGCCAAACGGATAGCAAGATTTCCAGATCGCCCAAATACTGTGCGCCGGAGGTGTACCAAGGCGACAAACGGGGAAGGTCGGCGGACATATTCTCCATGGGCTGCGTTTTCCTGGAAATGTACACCGTTCTTTGCCGCCGGACATTGGATGACTTTCTGGATTACCGTCGGCTTGATAGCGAGGATGGGTCTTTCCACGCCAACCTCTCAAAGGTCTTTGAGTGGACAAATCTTTGCCGGGAATCAACACCATACCTTGTTCCCATGAGCCGAAGTCTGCCTACGGCTATAGAGAGAAATAATGACGTTGTTGCAATCATCCTAAGTATGGTAGACTCGGACTCGGAGAAGCGACCGAATGCTCACCATCTAGTTGAATACTTCGACTCAAATAGTTGCTGCATCGCGGGACCAGAGAAGCTTGCAGACGAAAAAGCAGTCGATCCCCATAACTACGGTCCTACAGCTACGCGTAACAAGTCTGAGCCACTTTCGCGAAAATCGCGAAAATTGCGACGCGTTTCAATTCCTACCCTTTCCTTCTAGACAGCAGACTTAAGTCCATACCAACGGGGAATTGCTGTTGGCATGACTTTTAAAGGTGCTAAATCGTCTGAAATTGAAGTCGCTCTTAAATGCTCTCGCGGAGCCCTTCGAAGCACCCTCACATTTGCTCAACTACGCGACGAAGGCAGATCCCAGACGCGACCTGGTGCTCCTAAATCCTATACTGATGCCGATGAACGAAACCTATTACGCCATGTACGAAAAAACCCTAAAGATTCATATGCAAAAATTAAGAAGGCTTGTGGGATGGAATGCAGCAAGTCTACGATCAAAAAGATTTTGGTAGAGCATGGAATACACAATTGGAGGGCTAGAAGAAGGCCATTCCTTACAGAAGATAATGCTACTATGAGGCTAGCTTGGTGCTTAAGGCATCAGTATATTTCTGAAGAAGAATGGGGGCTCTTTATGTGGAGCGATGAATGCTCTGTAGAGAGAGGTCGAGGGAAGCAGACAGAATGGGTATTTCGCACTGCCAACCAGAAGTGGGATAAGGAAATGATTCAAACCTACAATTGCCATAAGAACATGAAAGTTATGGTCTGGGGTTGCTTTTGGGATACTGGACGCACTGGCCTTTACATTATGGATCGCGATTTTGAGTCAAAAAAGCATGGATATTCCGCCAACTCCTACCTCGAAGTTCTAAATGCAGAAATCGCACCAGCATATGCTAGTCTAGATCCTGGGTACATTTTCATGCAGGATAATGCGTCAATCCACACAGCATATAAGGTGCGCGACTGGTTTTCTGAGCATGGAATAACCAGAATTACCGACTGGCCAGCCTACTCTCCAGACCTCAACCCAATTGAACACATCTGGTGGGAACTTAAGACAAGGCTTTTTAAGATGTTCCCAGAGATAGCGGAAGACACAAGTGAATCAGAAGAGGCAAGGGAGCGACTAGAAAGTGCTCTGCAGGCAGCATGGGATACTATTGATAAGGAGGTCTTTGACAATCTGGGTGCAACAATGGGTCATTGAATTGAAGCTTGCATTGCAGCAGATGGATGGCACACTAAGTACTAACGCATATCTTGTAATATATTTAATTTCTTTTAGTATTCTAATATAAGTTTGTGGAGTTATGTTGTGTCGCGCAACTGCGCGAGGTGGTGAAGCGACTCAAAAAGTTGCGCTCGGCTCAGACTTGTTGACTAGTACTGTAGCAACCCTCACTTCAGCAATTACACCGAAAACCCACAAGATCCAGCTAGCAAGTGGTACCTCACGGGATCAACACTCAATTTTGCGATGCATCAGGCTTTGCTGAACGGGCATGCAGCAGTGATGAAGCTCCTACTAAGGGATTGCGCGATCAACGCAAACTGGAAGGGTGAAGATAGCCAGGCAGCTCTATCAATAGCAGCCGCTAATGGACACGAAAATGTCGTTCGACTACTAGTCGAACAGGGGGCTGACCTTAGCACAAAGGACCGCTTCGGAGAGACGGCGCTACACAAGGCGGCTCGATGTGGGCACGATACTATCGTAGGGCTACTGGCTGATGAAGGGGCTGATGTCCACGCAAAATCTCGGGCAGGATTCACGGCACTACACATCACGGCGAGGGAGGGGCACGAGAAGGTTATAGCTTTACTGGTTGATAAGGGGGCCGATGTCCACGCTGTTACTAGTTGGAGGGGGACGGCACTACACATCGCGGCGAGGGAGGGGCACGAGAAGGCTATAGCTATACTAGTTGATAAGGGGGCCGATGTCCACGCAAGAGCTCATTTGAGATATATGGCATTACACTACGCAGCGATACACGGGCACGAGGAGGTCATAGCGGCGCTGGTTGATAAGGGGGCCGACGTCCACGCAGGAACCGAGTTAGGATTCACGGCATTACACCTCGCAACGCAAAGCGGGCACGAGAAGGTCATAGTGGCGCTGATTAATAAGGGGGCCGATGTCAATGCAAAATCTCATTTAGGAAACACGGCACTACAGTTCGCAGTGCACTCCGGCCAAGAGAAGGCCGTAGAGGTGCTAGCTAATAAGGGGGCCGATGTCCACGCAGTTTTAAGGTGGGCAGCGGTCCCGGCACACCCTCTTTTGGTTCGGCCACACCCCTCCCAACTGCAACCGGAAACACACAGGCCACACCCCGCGAAAATTTCAATCCGCACATAGCACTTCACCAGCTGATATCCAGTTAAAAGAGCACCTAAAATTCAGTTAAAGCTACTAATTATTCGTCATAGCACAATAATGCAACTAGTAAAAATTTATGTTTTATTTGAAAAATAAACATCATTATGAAAGTGAGGCTATGTGAGCTGCTGTAAATTGTTTAATTGGTGGTGTGTACTGCTGATGTTGCGTGCCCTGCTCTTAGGCACTCTCAATAGTGTCCGCTTAACTGGTGTTAGGTATGTGACCTGTAGACGGTGAATTTTTGCTGTGGTGTGACCTCCGGTTAGAAGGGGTGTGGCCGAACCAAAAGAGGGTGTGCCGGGACCAACGAGATATGTCACGCGTCTCGGTTTGAGTGGCGGTCTCGCCTGGTCCATACAGGGGCTAATCCCTATTAAGCGTTCGCTTTCCCACCTTCTTTCAACTCAAACCTCCAGAGAATCGCAACCCTCCATGGCGTACCGCCCACCACAATCCGCCTTCTCCCCCGAGATCTCCCCATCAAACTCCTCCCGCTTCGAAACCAACCCTTTCGAACTCCAACACCTCGAGTTCCTCCAACGCCAGTACCAAGCACCCACCGCATACTTTCCATCACCGCAGTCGCCCGCCTCGCCCGCCACGTCGCTCTTCCGCGCGGGAGGAGGTTTCGGACAGCATTACAAGCGCAAACCTCTCCCACCTGCGAATCCATATCGCACGGTTCCACAGCGAAAATCAGTGGGCTCGAACTCGTCGCATTCACTTAACTCGGTAGATACGCAGAACACAAGCCGGTCTGGGTCGGCACCCGATACGCAATTGCTGCTTGGTGGGCGTGGTGGTGTAGGGGGAGGCGACAACGATGGAGAAATCCGCGTCGGCTCGACGGGCAAAATTCACTGGTGGACACCCTTCAGCATGATTGGGCTCTTCCTCCTGGGCGTCCTCGGCGCAACAACGCACCACCTCTACTACCAATCGCTCGATGGCCACGAATCTATCGACCAGCTGAATAAAGTACGATGGGGCACGGCGATGGCGGTGTTCACGAAGGCGACGCTGGTGGGGAGCGTGGTGCTAGCGTACAGGCAGAGGATCTGGTTTACATTTCGGAGGAAGGCCTTGAGGTTGAGTGCGATTGATAGCCTGTTTGCGGTGATTGATGATCCGACCATGTTTTGGGAGAAGGACATGTTGAGGAATGCGAAGTTGGCGAGTTTTATGGCAGGGGCAGTTTGGTGAGTATCCCAAGGCAACGTTCCTTTTGAGAGGCAGCTGGGGTCGAAACTGGCCTTGGGAGTTTCGAAATTCTGAGTTGATATTTCCTGGCTAATCGTCCTCTTCATTCCTATGTTCCCCCAAAAGATATCAATTAACGCTCTACAAAGGCTCATCCCAATCGCTGCCGTCCTATCCCCCGCCTCCCTAACCTCCAACGCATTCGTCCTAACAAATGCAACCACTTGCCCCTCAGTCCCCAGCCTCAATTTCACCGCCGAATCCTACAACAATTTCCGGACCCCCAAAAACATATCCGGCTACTTCGGCATCTCTCTCTCCTACTTCAACACCACCGACATACTAGCCAAAGAGCCTGGCTGGTTCGATTACTTCGACGAGCCGAGCAAAGACGCGGTGCGGTTGGCCACGATGGCTAAGTTATGGATGGGGCCCATCGAGCTAGACGACGCGTCTGAGATTGCATGTGGCGCGGGCTGGAACTGCACGTACTCGATCTCTTTCACCGGACCAGGTTATAAATGCACCAATCTGGCCAGCGGGATCGATTCTAACACCAGCGAGCTCGCGAAAATAGGCGCGCCTTTCGACACATCTTCCCTGGTCCCCACAGGGATAAACATCTACCAAGCCGTCGTCGACGTAGGCGAGTACCTCCGCCCTCAGGTCCCAACCAACAACAGCATGCCGATTCAAAAACCCCCGCCGCCCGGTCTAGGCGATTTCAAGACCGAGCCAGTCCTCTGGATCGGCTACACCGTCGACACGAACGAGCCCGCTCCCCCGAGCTCCCCGAACGCGACGAAATGGAAGACAGCCAAGATCCCCAAGATCTTCTCGTGTGAACATTATGAGACGATGTACACTGTTCTATTCAACTACACGGCAGGCCGGCAGAACGCCACAGTCACGAATCGGACGTTCCTCGCGCCGATTGTTAATACGACGTTGGCGCAGTTCCCGAATGGCACGCTGGACCCAAATATCGTGCCTAGCGACAACTATATCCGTCCGGATACGGATCCTCAGCACTATAAGCTTGTGGCGGCATATCATGCGCTGGGCCTCCTACTCCGCGAGACCCTGCGCGGCAGTATTCAGTGGGCTGAGTCCTGGCCAACGACCTTCTCGGAAGTATCCGACACGCGTCTCGTCGACCAACATAAATTCGTTGGTATCCCCTGCTAGTCCATGACTAACACCCATTCAGACTGTCTGAACAACTAACCAATACCCCCTACAGTACCCCGTCCCTGACCTCCAAACCCAACTCCAATCCTACTACGAAGACATGATCCTCTCCCTCCTCTCTGACACCCACCTCATCATCGGTACCACATCATCCGTCCCCTGCACCAAAACCCGCACAGTGAATCTCTTCCGTTACCACACGCACCAACTCTGGCCCGGGTACGCAATTGCCATCTTCATCTCCCTCGTCTTCCTGATCGTCGGCTTAATCGCCATGCATCGTAATGGCGTGGATTCCGACTTGAATTTCTCGCGGATTATGGCGACGACGAGGAATCGGACGCTGGATCGGTTGTGTAGGGGGGGGTGTCTGGATGGAAGGGATGAGATTGGGGGGGTGAGGTTGAGATTTGGGGAGTTGATAGAGGAGGAGGAGGGGGGGGAGGGGGAGACGGTTGGTGAGAGGATTCAGCATTGTGGATTTGGGACGGAGGTGCAGACAAAGATGATTGTGAAGGGGAGGGTGTATGCTGGGTTAAGAGAGCGCAGAGGGAAGGAGATGCGTCATACACAACAGCCAACAACAGCAGCCAGGAAGAGAACGAGGTTATCGGGTGCCAACAACAACGAACCCTCTTAATAAACCTCCAGCTAATCGATCATCATACTAATCTAATCCAGCGGCGTAGTACAACCTGATATAAAACATCCAGGAGCCCCTTAACCGGGCGATCATCTCATCCATCATCATACATACATAATACATTCTGGAACATAGTAACCATGCAAGGACCCTCTAGTGTGGGTTGGATGCAAGTAATTTAGGATATTTGTTGTAGTTATATATAGGCATATATACAGTGACCACAGGTGTTGAAATCAGGGGGAGGGGGGTTTCGCTGCAACAGAGTCTTGGCGTAGTGTTCTTGCGCCGTGGGTGCAGAATCGAGGGGTGTTGCTGTTGGCGGGGTGTATACGTGGATAGAATAGACCTGGTAGGAAATATCATAATGAGGGGGGGCAGAGGGGTTTGGAGGTTGAATTAGAACACTCGGAGATTTGCCAAGAGGGCTTATTATTCCTTGGCGAGAGAGGGTAACTCGCCGGAAATCTCAGCCTCACATCCAACATCCCCCCATTCTCGACTCTCTCGATGCTATCCTCTCCTCTCTCGCCGCCCCCCATCTAATCAGCAATTCCAAAAACCATGGCGTCTTTACCCTCTAGCCCAGGAAAAACAACACCTCCGCCCCGCACCCACCCCTACACAACCTACGCGCAATACCTCGACACCCTCCTCCCGCAATGGCCACAATACAAATATCTTCACGACATCTTGAAAAGCATGAGCGCCGCACGAAGCACACGGCTCTTCCACGTCGTAATTGGGGATCTTGTTCCCGGTCAACCGAACCTCACGAAAACGCTTTCGAGTCACGACCCCACTACGATATGTGAATCCCTAACGAAGCCTCTAGGAGGCGAGGTCGCTCAAGCACGCATCGTAATCCTCGAACACGCCCCGGCGCGCCTAATCGACATCTCCGTCCTCTCCGCTCTCGGCCTCAACTATGACATAGACCCATCCTTCTTCCAGAGCCACTTCGACGTCAACGAACACCGCTTCACATTCGCTCGTCGGGAAATGGGTCCGCGGTTACGGGAGTGGGAGCCCAGCGATGAGGAGACGGTGTGGCGGATTGGGATCGACTCGGAGAATTACTTGTCTGGGGTTTTTTTGAAGGGAGGGAAGACGGCGGTGGTGTTGGTGAGGGAGAGGACGAGGAAGAGCGTGGGGGTTATGAAGGAGACGTTCGAGACTACGCCTTTTGGGAGGGGGAGGCCGAGTATTTATGACGCTTCTGCCGCAAGCGATTCCACGCAAAGTGCCTCACCGCAACCACCAACAACCCCCTCCGGCAGCAACGACCTCCTTCCCTGGTCTCAGCACTCCACCGTCCTCGCCCCGTTCAACCGCGAACTCTTCCTCCTCCCCAGCAACAGCAACCCCCCCACCGACCCCTCCGAATACATCCTCCTCTACGCCGACCTCCTCGCACTCCACTACAGCACCGAGCTCGATTTCTACCGGGACCAAGCAAACGGACTAAGCGCCCGCATGACAGGCAGCGTGCATCAAGGAAACGAAGCCGAGCGCTTTATCCACCACCTAAGGGAAAAGGAGGCGTATTTGAAAATCTCGATTGGGATGCTGGAGAGATTGGTCTCGAGGGCTATATATCTCGAGAATGGGTCACTGGTGCGGAAATTCCAAATGACCAAGGGTTTTTACAACACCCTCCTCATCCACACCACAGCCCTCCAAAACACATTCTCTTCCTTCCTAACCCGCCAAACCTCCATCCTCGCGCTCCACGAATCGCGGAAATCCATCGAGCAAGCAGATAGCGTGCGGCGGCTCTCGCAGCTCGCGTTCGCTTTTGTGCCTTTGAGTTTTGTAGCGAGTGTGTTTGGGATGAATGTTAGGGAGTTTGGCACGCAGGGGCCGAGGGTTTGGGTGTTTGTGATTTGTGCGGTTGTGGTGAGTTGGGTGGCGATGGGGTTGTGGACTGTGTCGGGGAGGCTGGGGGGGTGGGCGAGAGGGGGGTGGAGGTGGGTTGTTGGGAGGGGAGGTGGGGGATTTGGGTCGTTTGAGAGGGTATAAGAGCATTGCGTTTCGAGGAGGGGTATGCGGTTTGCTTTGGCTTAACTATGGGTGGATAGATGCATCTTTTGGATAGTCGCTATATTACTTTTTCACCCCTGCATTCAAGCAAGCTACCATACCAGGGCTTTTAAAGTATTTCGTCAATCTTACTCTTTGAAAATGCCAAGGTTGGTGCATATGCTAAAGATACCTGACCGCATTCCCTGCTCCCATCCAAAGCTTTACTATTTATGGCGGTCGGTACCGGCACACCCCATTTCAGTTCGGCCACACCCTGCGGTTTTAGGTCGGCCACACCCCCCCCCCCCAAGACGCGCGGATGAACTCCCGAGGCGCACGATGGAAATCATGCATCGTTAGTACAAAGTGATATAATGCATCTGCTCACCGCTCCATTTTCCAATACCCCACGATCCCCCCCCGAAAACTTTTTTCCTTCTCACACATCACTATGGAGCTCCCACCGCCCACAATGCAGCTTTTGCCACCTTCGCCGCAGGTGTTTAATAGCCCCGAAGCATGCCTAGAATATGCTCAACAACATGCGCGAGACCAGGGATATGCTGTTACCACAAAGCGAAGTAAATTCAGCACCGTCAATGAAGAAAGGTCCTTCAAACGGCCTATTTGCATTGTTGCAAGGGTGGGATATACCGGAATCGGGGATCGGCCAACAATAGCGATAGAGAACCTACATCTCGTCTTATCGACTGTCCTTTTAAAGCTTCTATTCGTCGTCGCAATGCTGGTCAAATTTATGTTCTCTTAGTTGAAAACCCGCATCACAACCATGATCCTATTCCTCCTATTGTCTTTCCGCAACATCGCACTCTTAGTGACCAATCTTCTGCTCTTGTTGCTCAAATGACTAGTTCTGGATCTATGCCTCGGCAAATCACTTCTGCTTTACGCCTAGCAGATCCTGAAGCCTTGGTACTGGTCCAGGATATCTACAATGAGAGAAAGCGAATTCGGCAAGAGAATCTGGCTGGCCGTTCTCCTATCGAAGCTATGCTTCAGGAGCTTCAATCAATGGACTACTTTTGTGGTTATAAGACTCATATAAGTGGTGAGGTTACCCATCTGTTTTTCGCCTATCCAAAGTCTGTTGAGCTATTTAAGCGCTATCCGGAGGTTCTTCTCATAGATTGCACATACAAGACCAATCGCTTCAGTATGCCTCTTCTCAACATCATGGGAACTACTGCACTCGGTACATCTTTCTTTGTCGGCTTCGCATTCCTGTCTGGAGAAACGAATGAAGACTATCTATGGGCCATTAAGGAACTCCAGACATTGGTTCGAGGTGAGGATATCTGTCCTCCAGCTGTTGTGGTTACCGATCGGGAACTGGCCTTGATGAATGCTTTAAAGGAGGTATTTCCATGGGCGACGAACCTCTTATGTGAGTGGCACATTGCCAAAGCGGTACTCACATATATTAAAAGAGAAAGGATTTTCAAAAGCGCTGTAGAGGATGATGATGAAAAGGCTTTAAAGGAAGAGACGGATTTACAAGATGCATTCATGTCACGATTTTCTAGTCTTATATTATCGCCGACAGATACAGCATACAAAACGCGTCTCAGAGGACTTCGACAGGACTATAAAGAGCACAAGCAACTGCTGCGGTATCTACAGACAACTTGGTTAGACCCTTGGTCCTCACGAATTATTCGAGCATATGTCGATGAACATCTTCATTTTGGTAACCGAGCGACTTCTCGAATCGAAGGTGGCCATTCTACACTAAAAACCTACCTCCAAACGTCTATGGGTGATCTTAAAATGGTCCTTGAAAAAGTCAACTTGCTGCTCACCAATCAACATGTTCAACATACTGCTGCGATGGGCCAAGCTCGCGATAGAACACCTCAAAGACTTATGATTCCTCTTTTCGCAGAACTGGTCGGTCAGGTTACTCCATTTGCGTTGCTTAAGATCCTTCAACAGCATGATATGCTGTCATCGAAGGGTTTACCACCATGCTACCACTCTCTACGGCGTTCTATGGGGCTACCTTGTCATCATGAAATTCGACAGCGCCTTAACGAAAAGGATGTTCTACACCTTTCAGACATACATGAACGATGGTACTTCACGAAAACAGCCAGTAGCGAAGTTGCCCCTGGTCAGCTCTTGCTGATGAACCCCCGGGTTATCCAGTCGAAAGGACGCCCAAAAAAGTCTAAGAAGGTGAAAAAGACTTCAACTCGTCGCGAGCCCTCAGCATTCGAAACCGAAGGGAAGGAGGCAGAAGGACAGAATCGTCGTGTCTTGCGCTCTAGCAAATGATTATGTTATGACAGCACCTATTTGTATTTAAATGCTAGTATTTGAATTTAGGGCAAAAGATCTATCAACCCAGTCTCATCCGCGTAAAGAACTATCAACCCTGTATACTAATAAAAGAATAAACAA
>JAJDMY020000477.1:0-29542 GCA_022345705.2 Sabuloglossum arenarium
TGTAGGTAATAGCTATGTGAGCGAATTGGCGTGTTCTGAAGTTATTTCCTGTATTCATATGTTTCGGGGAGGGGGGAGGGGGAGGAGGATGAGTGTGGAATGGATTGATGGATGATGAAGTGCTAACGGTGGGGTGTTTGTGGTAATATAGGTCATCCATCTCATATTCTCATGGTCGGATTCCATATCCTGGTTGTTATTCTTAGGAGATCTAGTCTTGATCGCATGGTTAGCATGGCGTGCTAATCGGGATGGTATGAACCCCCTCCTCCTTCCTATACACACCTCTTCCCTCGCTCCGCAGCTCACCTGCGTTTCTTCCGTATCGCATCGCTAACTTTCTCTCTCACCCTCTCTCTCTCACAGCCGATACACTAGACCGGTATCTTCCCCCCACATTCCCTCTCCCTAACCCCCTCACTAACCCAAACTCAACAGATGCGAAGTCCCATTCTTCGGCCCACTAGCAAGCAGCATCCTAGACGACGAGTAGATCTGTTTTGGGCTTTGGATATAGACTGGACTGGATGGGCGGATAGATAGGAAGGCGGAAGAAAGGAATGGAGAAGGCGGGCGGTGTTTGCTTTGGTTGCTTGGTGTTACTTACTTGCTTTGCCCATCCATCCAATTGTCAATGGTGGCGGTGCATATTTCTGTTTACATATCTGTTTAGCTTATCCCTAGCTTGGCTATCTTCTCCCTACTCCCTTCCCCCTTCCCAGACCCATCCCAGTGCCATGCATGCATCTTTTCATCTCTCTCCCTTTACTTCTCTCAGGCGCATCGGACGGCTTATCTTCTCTACATTCCCATTCCCATAACCATAATGCGCACATACGCGTCTCGCCACCTTTTTTCTTTTTTGTTTTTGTCAAGACACAATAGCAGAATAGAACTAATCCTAATAGAAATCATCTACTTCCAAATAGACTTTATCAAATCCCATCCCTTTAACTCATGAAAAGGGGGTTTGGTTGAACGATTCAGTCTCCCCCTCCCCCTTTTCCCTTGAGTAAGGCTGACGACTACGCGTAGAATAGTGTAGATGCACCGGATTATGCTCATGCACTCTAGAAAGGTTTTGATAAGAACTATTTTTCATTGATATTTTGTTGTTTCTTGCGTAAGGTGCAAAGCCCGTGGTGTATTGATGATTTCTCCCTGCCTCCATCGTACCCACAGTATTAGTTTAGCAATCTTGAGAGCAACATATGGTAAAAAACAGAGAACATGACCATGCTCGGCCACCCGACATAAGCTTCGATGAAATCGCATCCTCTCTTTTTGCGTTAATAAAGGCTGACAAACCATCATGATCACAGGAGTTATAGAAGCTGACGACTGGGTCGCCTTAAGAAATAACATCAGAAGGGGGGGAACGGCAGCAGCAAATCTCCTGCGCTGTTCAAATCTAATTGATTCGTCAATATTGGTAATGCTAGTCGAATAAAAGATAAATGCAGTCAGTGTATATGCGGCAGTTCAATTTGAGGAGTGCATTGGCGAGCAAGCCAATGTGTAGGTTGCTGAGCTATGAATCAAAATCCAGGGGCGAATCGCACAGAGGTCTGTCCAGATGGACCTGAAGAAATCCCATCGGAAGGTGTTGCGGAAGGCGCCGGTGGGGTCGAAGTAGTATCTGTTGATGAACTTGCGGTGACGTCTGTGGATTTCGTATCATTTTTCTTATTCCTCCAATGGCGAGATCGCCGACGGCGTTGACCTTGAGAGGATCCCCTCAAGTCTTTAGGACCGTTTGGAGGATCGCTGGGGGCTGAAGCTCGACGTTGCTGATAGGTAGGCAGATGATTCCCCATAAAGACGGGTCTGTGGTTCGAATCTGAGTCGTCAGCGCCGTCTAATTGCCCTTCTGGTGCACTCTTGGACTTGGCCCGTCGATTGCGAGACCGACCGCTCTTTTCCTTCGAGTCATCCGGATCAGCTTCACTCTCAAAAAGAGCACTTGACATAGTAGTAATGTATCCATCTGTCTCGTCGATGCTCTGGGTTCCCCCAGCTTCTGAATCCCTATCCCTCCTGTTCCTCAAACCCAAGCCACGGTAGCGATAACGACGTCTCTTTTCCTTCTCAGATTTACCAGAAGCATCTCTTGCTAGTGTGTCCATGTGATATTGTAACGAACCGGCCTCTGCATTTATACATTCTGCTTGGCCGTCATATCCACCGGCATTTCCTTGCTTTATTTCCTTTTGCGTTTTTTGTTTCATGGCTCTCTTTTCTGTCTTTTGCTCAGCTTTCTCCTGCTTCTTAGCTTCCCTCTCACGTTTTTGGCGATCATGTTTCTCAGCGCTAGACTCCTTAGCTCCATCACCGCTACCATCGACGGTGTCGTTCTTATCAGATGGCTGGGCTGGCCTACCAGGTATACCATGGAAATACATCGGGAAAAACTCTGGGGCATCAGGCTTCAATGTCCCTTCCGTCGCTACCTTGGATGCAAAACCCCTATCCAGAGCATCTAGCTTAATCTGAGGTGGAGAAGGAGCCGGTTTAACTTCTTCGAGAGACGCTTGGCTGTCATCATGGCCCAAATCATTGGTTATCGCAGGCGTGTTTTTGAGCTTCTTGGGACTGTTTGAACGGCTCCTAGAAGGTTCCACAAATACTTGCTTTGACCAAAGGCTATGATACTTTCCTCTAGAACGCAAAAGTTCACTGTGACTGCCCTGTTCAACTACTTCCCCATCACCGATCACGAGTATGAGATCAGCGTTCATTATAGTAGAAAGGCGATGACTAGGAAATATTCTATCAGAAAATTTTCACTGTCGTCAAGGATAGTGTATCTTACGCCACTACAAAGGTGGTGCGACCCTTTGTCAACTTCTTGAAGGCTTCCTGGATATGTCCTTCTGTCTCTGTGTCTACCATGCTCGTAGCTTCATCCAACAGGATGATTTTCGGGTTTTTGAGGATCGCACGCGCAATGGATACCTGTAATTGTCAATACGAGGGTCTCAAAATGGGAACATGTCCATATACCCTCTGTAATTCGCCGCCAGAGAGTTTGACACCATGTTCTCCGACCTTGGACTGATACCCATCGGGAAATGATATTATCTTGTCGTGAATGGCAGCGGCTTTACAAGCCTCATGCACCTCTGGCAGGATGACTACATCAGAACGTAGACGCAGAAACCATCCTGGTAACACGATTCTTACCTGACTCTGTCGCATCGAGTTTAGCATAGCAAAGATTGGACATTAAAGTATCGTTGAAGAGCTGTGGATCCTAGAAACACTTAGTGCCGTGCGATCTATGCGGGAAGACAAAGAGTTACCTGCGGGACAACTCCCATATTCTCTCGTAGGCTCGATAGCTTAACATCTCGGATATCCTGTCCATCGATTTTGATACTGCCACTAGCCACATCATAAAACCTAAATAACAGTTTCAAGAGAGTCGACTTGCCTCCCCCTGTTTCCCCAACAAGTGCTACAGTCTTTCCAGGAGCTGCACTGAAAGTTACCTTCTTTAAGGTTGGCTTGCGAGGGTCGTATGAAAAGTTGACTTCTTGGAAGTCGACCTTTCCGTTTTGGAGACAAAATTCCACGGCAGTTTCCTTATCTTTCACACTTGGCTTTGTTTGAAAGAGCTCTAGTAGGCGCTCAGCATCAACCATCTGCACTGCTAATCTACGGTAAAAGTTGGCAAAGAAGGTCAGAGGACCTTGAGCTTTGTCAGCAACGGCTCAACTCAAAGAGTTGAATGTACTCATCCTTACCAGACAACTGGGCCCAATATGTCAATAGAGTCACGAAGCTCCCTACCGGTCTGATGCCTTGCGTCACTTGGTACACAGCAAGAAAACACGCAGCGAGGAGTCCCAGTGTGAAGATCAAGCTTTGCACCCCGTACAGAAAGGACATGGTGATTTGCCATTTCCGCTCATACTTTTGGTGGAGTTTAATGGCTGTCCACATCCCTCGTCAGTTGCGTTATCTCCACTCTGCAAGGGATAAAATGCAGACCTGACGAATATCTGTCTTCCTCGTGTTCAATTCGATTGAAATACTTCAGAAGTAATTAGCGCTTTGTTGACGGCAACCGACACCGCTCCAGACTTACGCTGACTGTTGTCCAACTACCCATTGACTCGTACAAGACATGATGCTCATTTCGAGAACTTGTTCGGTAGTCACGCCGAAGTTGGTCCTGTTGTGATCCAAGCTTTGTAGTTACCCATAGATACACAACCGTAACAACCCCAACAATCAAGGCCATGTAAGCGTCGAATAGATAGTAAAAGTAACCAAAGGCTACTATAAGATCAATGAGCATTGGTAGCACTGTGAAGCACATGTCGTCAATGAAGCCATTGATTGACCGTCCCTGGTCGATTGATGCGTATAATTCACCAGACTTTTTGTTAGAGTGAAAGTCGCTAGACAAGTTCATTATATGATTATATGCTGCCGTGCTGATGGCTTTGTATGAGTACTGATCAATAGGGATCCAGAGATAGCCCCTCAACGCTTCAACTCCAGCACTGGAATTGAGAGCCCGATAGAGAATGTAGAGGCTGACTTGAATCCAGGGGACGCTACCTTGAAAAAGTTAGCAATAGGGGCTCTAGTTTGAGGTGTCCCGTGCAGGGGCTCACCTGTTCCTGTATTAAGAGCATCCGTGGCAATACCAAGCTGTCGCGGAACGAGCACGTTCAGGAAGCGTCCAGCAACAAGGCAAAGGGCAACGATGACCAAATTAAGTTGAAGCCACCTATCTCGCGAGGGCCAGACATAGGGTATAAAGATCTGCTGATATTAGTCTAGGTTGGGTTGAGTCTAAGCTGGTTATTCTGTGTATCCAAAGAGGTCTTGACAACAGACAACATTTTTATGCATCAATTGGGCAGCGTGTGGTGAATTATCAGGACCGGACTCACAGAGAAGCTTTTCGCATAGGTCCACCAATTTCCATCATTGAGCAGCCTCTCCTGGAACCTCTTCAGCCGTTTCTTTTCCTCTTTGTCGGATTCATTGCTAGATTCAACACCTTCGCCATCTCCAGTATCTGAAGTGCTTGCAACGCTGTTTGATGCAATGGCGCCGTATGTATTACCATTCTGGACTTTACCTGGTTCTACTAAGTGACCGTTGGTGAGCAAAGCTTGACTCTCTTCGTCGCTTCCGCTATCTCTTCTATTTCCCCCTATTCTGATGCCAAAGAAGATGCTGGGAAGTAGCAATAAGAAACAAAGTCGAGAGATTTGGGTGGCCAGCTGAACGTATTCGAACTGTAGTATTGGGGAATGAAGGCCATTTGGAAGAGTAATAAGAAGAATCTCTGCAGCGATAGAGATGAGCCAAGAGCCGTAGTATGGAAACCACACGGGAAATTTCGAGTCAAGGAGACCAAGAACCAAGATGCCCCACACAAGAATTGAGGAAAGCACATAAACCTGTAGTAAGCGTTAGGGCGTTAACAATATAGGCATTGACTGCAACATCTTTCTCGAGCTAGAAATGATAGGGGTTAAGAAACCTTACAATATGATGCTCCGAAGCGTACCAACCACGCTCAGTGAGGGAGTGAGCGAGAATTCCGATAGCCTCAGAGACCTGTTCAAATTAAGTAAGCCTTTATATGGCATCCAACGCATGTTAACAGAATAAAAACGGGTAGAGTTGAAACTCACGTAGGTCACAATGACAACAGCCATGATCCCTAAGATTAAAACCCGTCTGTCTCTTTGGTGCTTCCTCGGAGAGATGGTTTGTAGCGTACAAACGCTCAACACAACAGCAAGAAGGTAGTAGAAAAAGACCAGCGGAGGGTACGCATAATGGACTGCTTTAATCGCGAATGAGATACGCGCATGGTCTGCCATGATGCACCTGGCCAGTCAAACTTGCCGGTGATTAAAGAACGGATGCCAATTCGGTGGACTTCTGAGCGGGTGCTGATTCTATCAATTAACTGAGATGAATAGCAGAAAATGGCGAAGAGCTGAAGGTAGGAAACTAGAAGATATCTGGTCAAACTCGTCGTGAGAGCAACCAAAAGAGAAGAGGGAAAGTACTATTGTCCTGTTTGCTTCTAGCGCTTCAATTGAGCTTCCCAAACGGAATGAAGATCCAGAATACTCTATGAGAATCCCTGCTATGCTGGAGCTTCCTTCTCTTGTTACGTGCAGTCCAATTAAGAAAGAGCGTTTCAGGAAGAATGTATGAACCACCAAGCGCAATTTTCATAGGAATTCTTACGATTTAGTAAAGACCCACTGATTCCTGACGCTGTCAACATAGGAATAATCCATCGAACGGGCGGAAATAGATCCAGGGCCTTCGAGCGCGCCTGAAATTGCTTCCAATCCAACAAGAATTTCCGTTGACACCACGATCGATTTGTCAAAGCAGAAGTGACATCGGCTTGGGGCTGCAGCTCTGTTATATTTGCTACACGCATTATCACCAGCCCAATTGCCGTCCTGGGGGAATTGAGTTCTGAATCATTCAGGGTCGGAGCGGTGTCCAGGCCGAAAGCAGCGGAGAAAACAATATCAATGCTTTTGATACAACGCCCAATGAACACTCTCAATGCCGGTCGAGCAGCTCTGCATCCCGTCTGACGAAGGTAAAGCTGTAAGTTCGGGTAACGGCAAGCCGCCTTGGATAGTCGAGCTCCAGCGATGCATTGCATGCGTCTCTCTACAAAGTGTCGGTATGCAAGTCCTAATGGTCGGTGGTGCGATTGCTCATTCACTTTTCATTCGTTCGAATTAGAACGACGTTCACCAATGCTCAGGCCTCCTCTACTCCAAGGCACATGGGAACGACTATAGCCAAACTAGTTTATGGTTTAGCCAAAAAAACAAGGGCTTGATTTCCAAGTAACTATTATCAAACGTCCATGCAGGCATCCTAGACAATGCCACAGCCCCAAAATTGTTTGCGGATATGGAAATCGCTACGGGGTAGAGTCCTCTACCCATTTGTGTCTTCGTTCTAACCCCCATGCAGGTGAGTAATGTTGAAAATTTGCTTCGGAGCTATAGCCTCTACCAACCAGGTGCCTATAACTAGTGTGCAACAACTGAAGCACTTGAAAAATTTCACTTAAGCGCCAGCCACCAAGTAGAAAAGTATCCAACAGCTACTTCAGTTACCTAACTAGAATAATCTAATTTAGAAACCTAAAAGGTATGGTTACAGCTACTTCAGTTGGTCGTTGTTTTACAGTCTTTATACTTATTTTCCAGATGAATATAAATACGGTATTACTATGCCTTAGGCGTCATTCAGACACTATGAGGCTCAATATCCAGGCGGGAGGAGCCATTTTCAGGCCCGAGATTACGAGATGCTCGCCATGTGATATGAGACATCCGGTTCCAGACTCCACCCACCTGCGGGACAGCGGCGGCCAAACTCACATTCCTTATCGATTGAAAGACTCGGGAATCGACCCACTGAGTGCACGAGGCTGACGTCGCCGCGTGCATAAGGCTAGCGAGGGTGGGTTTCGCCACCCTTGTCTGCCTTGCTCGCATTTCACACAACCATGCAACCACGGGCTACCATAACTCTGCTTCAGAGGCTTATTCGAAGGCATATTATATCAGTCCTGAGAATTGACTGCAAACGGTCATCGTTCGTGGATAACTACTCCGGAGTTGGAGGCTTCTGCAGAAATTCAATTTATTTCCGAGCCGGCACTGAGCTGCTAGGAAGGACCAGACCCTCCATCTACGATCAATGTCTCCCCAAATCTATATCCAAGACCTTGCGAACGGTCTTCATATCCAGTTCCCCATTTCTGCCCAATCCGAAGAACGGCATCACTGCAGTCTGTACGATACCATCGAACAATCCGGCTACGACGCCCTTCAGCCCTTCGCCTGTCTGAGCGAAGTCTGGGAAAGCGTTGATTTCGAGTAACCAAGCGTTCATGTTCGCATCGACGAGATAGTCGAGACCGAACACCTCGAATGCATTGGGGAGGGTCTCCAACCACAGATTCCTTAGAAGGCGAGTTACCAAAAATAATATGAGCGGACGCTCACCTGAAAATGAATCATCATCCCGCGAACCGCAGCCTCAAACACCTCACCGGTCACACTACAAATCTGCCCCCACACTCTCTCTTTCCACGCGGCTCCGGCGTTACCAAGAGCCCAGAATCGCTCTACGCTACCTTCTCTATCTCCACCTTGCAGGCACGTATTCGTGAGGTGTGCGCGCAGATCCAGTGCGGTAGTTGCGGAGGGTGTTTGGTAAGGGGCTGCCGCAAACAGGGCAAGCATTTCGCGGTAGACGTAAACACGCAGACTACCTACGGCGAGCACGTAGGCTCGAATGTGGAACTTCCTCGGAACAGATGGGAGGAGGAAAGGTGGGTCAATGTATGGCTGCGCTATGAAGTGTCGCAGTTGGGATATCATTATGGGGGAGTCTGTACGTTGTGATACGACAATCGTCGAGTCAACTTCGTGATCGCTTTCGTTACCATTATCAGAGTCATCAGAGTCTGGTAAGGCATCCTCCCAACCCTGAAATATTGCTCTGAGCTCCTCCTCTGAACTAAACAGTCTTATACCTTGGCCGCGATCACTCATTCCCGGCTTCAATATCCACCATTCTTTCTCACTAGCCCCCTTCCCCTCGTTCCTATCAAAAGCTTCCCGTAGCTCCCATGCTTCTGCCAATGCCTCATCCAGATACTCTGCGTAGTCTAGCTCCAACTCTACGGCTGGCTTG
Source organism: Sabuloglossum arenarium (assembly GCA_022345705.2). Classification (NCBI taxonomy): domain Eukaryota; kingdom Fungi; phylum Ascomycota; class Geoglossomycetes; order Geoglossales; family Geoglossaceae; genus Sabuloglossum; species Sabuloglossum arenarium. The sequence continues at coordinate 8,722 of JAJDMY020000477.1, forward strand.
ACATGGGTTTTCAGGATTGAATCTGAATGTTTTGAAAGCCATGAGCGTACGGTTGAGGCAAGGTAGTGTTTTCGGATCAGTGCTTTGCGGATCACGTAGGCGTTTGCAAGGGAGGTTGTTGGATGCTCGAGTGTATGAGGGAAGGAGAGAGCTTCATATGAGGCGTATTGCAGTAGTGGTGATTGAGGGCTGGGGAGCTCAGTGATAGAGGAAATGAAGCTTAGGTGAGGGACGTGCTGGTGGAGGGCAGAAAGGAGAAGGGGCTGAACGTAGGAGTCTAGTGAGGAGATGAGGGCGTAGATTTGTGATGTTGTGGAAGAGGTTTGGGGCAACCTAGAGATGTAGGATAGTTAGAATGCACGGGCTTTGAATAGGACTTTGATTTAAGGAAGGGCCATTCTTCTAGTGTATGTATGTACATGCAAGTCTATATTTGCGTATGTTCTATAAGTAAATGTAGAGTCGGCAACTCACAGCTTCAGCTCTCCCTCAAACCCTTTAGCGTGCATGAAGTTTGCTTTTAATGGTGTGATACTATTAGTGGGTTAGCATTATATAGCTCCAAATAATGTAAGGCAAAGATTGGTTATGTATGTACCTTGTATATCCCTCCCTAACAGCCCATCCGTCGTTCCCTGGTTCACTCTCATCCACGCTCTTGAAGACATCCGAAAACCTAGGAGCCCACTTGAAGTGCCTATGCTTATGTCTGATTTCCTCCACTACGTCATTACCGGTGATGATTTCCTTCTCCCTGGTATCCATCTCATGCTCCGAGGAATTATCCTCATCCTCGACGTCTACTACCTGAAACGAAGACCCAGACGACCAGTAATTCTGCAGCATATGCGTATACAATACCTTCCGGTTCTCTAGATCTTCCTTCAGCGGCACATTGACCGTATACAGATCTACGCCGTCTCCCCAATTGGCAACTAGGTGCTCGATCAAGCGTACGCTCTGGCGGGATGCAGCGGCGATGATGTCAGCGTCGTAATTGCGTGAGTAGAACGCAAAAGAGATGGCGATTGCGCGTTTTTGGCATATGGCGGCCTCCATTGCGCCGCCTATGGTACCGCTGTTGAGACTGAACACTGCGGTGGAGTTCCGGCCGTAATTGGGACCAGAGACTACCAGGTCGATTGGACCGCGGTCTTGGAAGAAATGGTATAGTCCTATCTGTACACACGAAGCTGGCGTGCTGTCAACTAGGATCCACTCTTCACCTATGGAGCCAGGAGGCAATGGTCTGTCGTGGGTGGTGCCCTCGTCTGTAAGTAGCTTGCCCGGGCGGTAGTAGGTGGGTTTTACGAGTGCACCAACAATGTGCGCTTTGCCAATCCAGGAGCGCTGGGTATTTGGAAGAATTACGGAGATCGTATGGCCAGCGGATTGGAGGGTCCGAACAAAGGGAAGGACGTAGGGTGAGGACGTTCTCGAGGGAGGCCCGTCATCATTGACAACCTTTGTTGAATAGCAAGATTAGTCTTGCCTTTAGATTGATAAGGGTTAATGAAAGGCAGATATTACTAGAATATGCATCTTTTCTATGCGCTAGGCGTGGATATAAACCTAAGGGCGAAAGAGCAGATTTTGGAGGTTGAAAGTATTATTCGTGTGTGAAAAGTCGTTGTCCTATCATACCTCACTTTTATTCTCCTGCACGACTGACTAATCCATGTTTTGTAACCCTACAACCACCCAAGTGCTCGGCCATGATGAACCACTTCTTCATTGCTAAACACCACCTGCACATGGACAAATGGATGAAAAGAAACCCAAACTACTTTGTTCATCGTAGTCGGTGTTCACTAACTAACAAGCTGTTGAGATTAACTCTTCTCAGCTTCATCATTTCTTTGTTTCCTCTGCTTACCCTTTCAGATTTCCCGATGTTCAGGAGTGGATCTTGGATTATGCTACATCCGGAAGTGTGAGATGGATCATTATCCTTTTCACAACACATCTTCCTTTGTCATTTTGTCTACATAGTTCGCTGGTATAACCCCCCATTTCTTAAATTCCAAGCCCGTCACCCATATACCTAATCGATTCCTCATTGATCCAGTGGTCGAGATTAATTTCTTCTGAGATGGGCAATGAAATGAGTGCTGAACCTCCTGAAGGAGCGCCTCCTGCCGCTTCATTCAAAACACCATGGTGGCCGCTTGTTCATCAAAACATAGTTCAACCCGATCATCTCGATATTATTCTTCGGGAGCCCGAGTTCGAGGCGCTACTGGAACGACAACATGCCAGGGAGTCGGGAAATCGGGAGCTCAGGAAGGCGATTGCTACCTGGGAAGCAGTCAGGCAAAGGCTCTTTTGGGGTGCTCACGAGACGCTTGATCACTTTGTTCCCGACGGTTCAAATATCGACAATGCGCAACCAGGAACGATAGAGGCGCAATACAAACCCTTTTTACTGTGGTTTAGGAACTTTCTCTATTGGATCCATATCCCCAATTTTAACGACCAAAATATAGGCGATGATCTGTTCTGGCTGTACGAATTTACGAGGAACTTTGGCCAGTATGAAGATGATTACTGGGCCAAAAGTGTGATCGATAGACGACGGGAATATGAAGGGTCATATCTAGGTTTTGGGGTTAAAGAGAACCACCAGAGTGGGTTCTACGAATATCCGAGTGGAATCAGGGAATGGGTGTATCCCTGGTACTTCTGGTCTGTGATGAGAGTGCGCCAGCTGATTACTGGAAATGCTCAATACTTCCCAGAGAGCGTGATACTGGACGAGTGTCTGAGATGCGAGCGTGTGGTCAGGGACTTCATCTTCAACCTATCCTTAATTGAAGACAAACCGTTCTTTCTAAGACTTGAACCCCCCTTGGTTTTTCCAACCCAAGAAATTACCAATGAAGTAATATTCTACATAACGAGCATCTGCAAGCGCGCTCCCAGGCTATTCCATTATCACGCTTTCCGCCATTGGACCATCAGAAGCCGGCCTTGGGAGCAGTTATACCTAATCGTCGACGTTGCCGACGAGAAAATCGACTTGACCGTCAGCAAACTCCAATATCTCCTCAACAGCCACGTCCACGGCAGGAAGATCCTCGACGTGCATCCGATTAAATTAAAAGAGATCGGGGATGAGTCCTGCCCGATCGGAGCCCTCTGCGGCACGGAGTATGCTCCTGGAGACATAGTGCTCAAGACCTCATGCAATCATTTTTTCTGCTTCAAGGACGTCGTGCGGTTCTGGAACGAGGCTAACAAGGGAGAACATCATAATGGACCCTCGCCCAAGTTTCCTTGTCCGTTGTGCCGCACGAACCAGTGCGATCTGGAGGAGAAGATCATAAGGCCAAAGCAGCGGCCGCCATATTGGCCGTGGATTGAATATCCGCCTTTGGAATCTTTTCACTGGGGTAATGAGTAAGGTCATTCGGGAATCTTGGCAGAATCCCTTCAGGCCAAGGAGTAGACTGCAGCACGCCAACCAGACCAAGGGCTTCCTCCTTCTCACTATCGGCGTCAGACACGTTGAGGTTATTTGTTGTCTCAAGTTTGAGAGTAGTTTGGTTTTTGGCTTTTGGTTTATTTCTTCCTTTTATATATATATATTTTATGTCTCGATGGAGGAAGGGAAAGGAGTGCTCCTTACGTTCATTTTGCTGGGCCGGCGAAAAAACAACAGCATACACCCACTCTACCTCAGATGCCAGAAGAAAGAAAGCAAAGCTAAGACTGACTCCCTGACGGCAACGATGCGGCTGGTGATGTAAGTTGGATATCTTGTTGATGGTGAAAAGATAAGATCACGTACGATATGTGTATCTCTGAGTTGCCCTACCCTCGTATTGTTTGTTGTTAATGGCGAGGGAGGAGAGAGGGGAGAGCTTCGAAAGGCGGGGGAAGAGGTGAGGTTGGAAGTAAAGGATACGCATGCGAAATATTCCGGAAACTGTATAGGGGATTTTTCTTCACCAGCGGGAACGCAAGAAAAAAGCAAGGCCTTTCCCCAGCCCGCCTAAGATCTAAGGTATTAAAAGTATCTATCCTTTGATTTTGATCATATGTATTCCCAAGGAGCTTTGTTACAACCGGCTATTGTTTACTTCATTATCTTCTATTTAGTGGCTGGTATGTTAGGAGGGGAGGGTCGCAGAGAAAACATCAGCTTGAGGTGGATGGGATAGGGAGGGTAAAATGGAGTTGGAAGATTAAATTGTGGATTGTGGAAGAGTAAAATGGGGGAATTATGGTACAGCGAAGCGCTGGGGTCTATAGAGATATTCACCACAGCTCTTTCCTTAACCTTGCAAAAAAAAAAACCTCACTTAACTTGAAAGCATATCTAAACCTCCTTTCCACTCCTAAACCTTCAACCATAAATTTAACACCCCCTTCGCATACTCCACAATCTCATCCCCGCCCAATTTACTCTCCCCATACACACGATCCACAAACGTAATCGGCACCTCTGCCACACTACAGCCCATCGCCTTGGCCCTCACCATCATCTCCATCTGAAACGTATACCCCTTACTCTCCGTACTCCTAATCACCTTCTCCAGCACCGCTTTCTTATACAATCTAAAACTCCCCGTCAGATCACTCACCCCGGGTCTCAATACGGTATCCGCGAATAAATTTGCTCCCCGCGATACGAGTTTGCGCTTTAGGTCCCAGCCGTAGACCCCGGCGCCAGAGCCGGCGTACCGGGTCCCGGTGACGATATCGTAGTCCGAAGATTTTTGCGTGGCGATCATTTGAGGGAGGAATTTGGGGTGGTGTGAGAAATCGGCATCCATGATGATGATGAAGTTGCCGGTGCAGAATTGGAGGCCATGCACGTAGGCGGTGCCGAGGCCGAGCTTGCCGGAGCGCGGTTGGAGTTTGATGCGTTGGGGTGTGTAGAGTTTTTGGAGTTGGCGCGCGATTCGTTGGGTGCCGTCGGGGGAGGCGTCGTCAACGATTATGAGTTCCCAGTCGAGGTTGCTGGAGGTGAGGAATAGGTTAGCTGTTGGAAGGAGGGATGTGGGGGGAGGGGTAACGGACTTTTCTGTGAAGGTGCGGGCGAGGAGCCAGGTTATGATGGGGAGGTTGCGCCGTTCGTTATAGGTTGGGAGGATGACGGAGTATTTGTCTCCTGATGGAGCCATGGTTGCGGTTTTCTACTTATTCGAGAGAAACAAAGGATTGTAGAGGTTCTGGAGTGAATCGTAGAGGAGAATGGGGTTTAAAGAGTGTGTGAAATTTGTTGGCTTACAACACGGGCGGTGGAGGTGGAGGAATATGTGTCCCCAAATTGTTATGTACGCCACGCCAAGGTTCTTTTGAGCCGCATCTCTTCCCCTGAACAATAGGGCTGTTTGTTGACAGGGTTCATATGTATTCTTGTTGTTCAGTTTGATATTGAAATTATCAATTGTGGCTGAACGATTGGTAAAATCCCTCAGAAAGCATAGTAGCGTCACTGCATATTCATATTGGGAGGCTACTCCCGCAATCGCTGCATCTCCTGACTAGTGACTTAAAAAATATATTGGGTCATCGCAAACCCCTTGATCTTCCCCTCGTGCTTCCTAGTCCTCTTCCTATTCCACTTCCTGCTCGTCCTGCTGCTGAATCGCCTCTGGCGGTCCCTCGAACCCCCCCTTGCCCTCCAACGCCTACATAACTCGTGCCATAAGAAGAGCTTGCGCCTCTGCTTACCCCTCTACCTCTTGTGCCTCTCACCGAACCCCTTGTGGATTTCCCCGCTTCGATTGCTCTTCGTCTCTGCTCATCCTCTGCAGCCTTTCTCGCTGCTGCTGCTCTCCGTTGCTGCTCTTCGATCGCCCTTCGCTCGGCGGCTTGTTGCTCTAGGATGGCTTCATTTTCTACATCCTGGATATCTTGTGTCGCACCTTGCCACGATGAATTGAGGATCAAACGTTGATTATGTTCTGTTTGGGATAAGATGCGAATCCAGGTGTTTAGGAGTGTCGATGCCGACATGACAGTGCGGGAGACGGTCTGGCAGCAAGGAATGACACCGTCAGTAAACTGCAGCATGAGATTTTTGTAAACAAGTTGATGCTTTGATGCGCACCTCCATATTTCCCTTCGCGCGCTCTAGACTGGCTTGTACGCCCTCAATCACCTCATTGATATCGCGGACGCCTTCAAGCTCCTTCTGCAGCATTGCGACGCGTGCTTCTTCACTCTCATAGCGACTCTCTTGTTGTCGTGGCTGAGCATCTGCGACCGGCTTGCTTGGGTCTGCTTCCTGGGATTGCTTGACCTTGGAATTGTCAACTGGATCTGGATTTTTGCTGTCGCGGGAAGGGGATGCGAAGAGGTCGTCGGTGTCGGTGTCGGACAAGTCAAGGTGTTCCAGGTTTGGAGTGGCCATTATTGGAGCTCGGAATTGTTTTGGGACCGAATGCAGGCGCTGAATCGGTGGTTGGAGAGGGTAGTGAAACGCGACGTGCGGAATTCTTGCAACGAGGTTGGGAGACGTGTTTGCTGCACTTGTTGCCCGGCCTCCTTAATTGATGGGCGTGTTCAGCCTCCTGGCTTGGCGCTACCAGCCACTTCTGCAACAACAACCGGAACATCATCACCACTCGCTCATCAATTTGCCAGCTCACTCTCCTTGCTCCATTAATAGCATTCATACCGATAAAAGTTGCAACGTGGGTGTTTAAGGCGAGTGTATGCTGTTGCAGCTCTAAGCTAGTCGATCGACCAGCCTCACTCAATCGACATCTTTCATCTTTCCGCACCCTCTATTCCGAGTATCGACAGCTGAAGCTTCAATTCGTACCCTCCTTCGCAACTTACTGCTCAAACACACCAAATACACTGGTTGCTTGCTTGTGTTGCAATATCTTTACGAATTGAACGGTCGCACACATCGTCTGTAGTCGATATGCCGACTACACCGCCTCCACCATCTCCTTCCTCCCTTCGTACACCTCCGACACCTCTACACGGACCGAAGTACGATGATTACGAGCCATGGGTGCCTCGCAAGTTAACTCGTTCGTCGGTTCAGAGACCTCATTACCGTACCAGAACGCCATCACCGCCGCAACAAGATACCAACGAATTGGAATCCAGTCTCCAAACGCCTCCAACAGCCAAACGAACAACTCGCACGTCTTCGCACGCTTTCTCTCCACCGCCTTCTGTACAATCTTCTCCACAAAAGAGAGTTGGTAGAACACCCAGAGCTGCTGGACGACGTAATGTGTCTGGCGCGTTGAACGATGACAATACCGCTTCTGCGGCTGCAGCGTTGGGGATCTCTGTGGATGATTCTAGCACAGCTTCTGGAAAGGCCTCTACTATGGCGTCGGCCATTGGACATGGTATGCTTCCTACACCAGCCAAAACACCGAAAAAGCGTCGTACGCAACCCGTCTGTAGTTTAGGCTCAACAGCACGTGTACTGTTTCCAACACGACCCCAGACTGTTGAAGAAGCAATGCCCTCCCCCAAGAAGGGAAGAAAGGGAAAGAAGCAGAGCGGGTTCGGCTTGTATTCAGATGGTCTGAATGGCGATGAGGAAGAGGAAAATATCGAGATTTACACGGATTCAAAGGAGAGGGTTCCGGAGTTGGATTTGAGCGATGATAATCCGTTCATCAGCAGACCTGAGCAGGCTGCTGCAGCGGAGGAGGCTCGAAGTCTCAGAAAGAGGAGAAAGGTTCAGGGTGAAGTTTCTCATGATGTCGAAGAGTCTCTTACAAGAGATGATGGGATGTATTATGTTTTGTGAGTTGAATGTGATCTATTTTTCCTGGATTGCTACTGACAATATATTTTTATCTAGTCGGGGAAAGAAGATATTTCGATCATTTGATGAACCCAGTCTGAACCAAGGTGCCAGCTCTAGTTCTCCACCACGAACTCGATCCTCTATCAAACCTCGACTCCTTTTCCCAACCAAGGAGCAGGCTAGCGCTCGCAAATCAAGGGATCACGAGGAGGTAGTAGAAGAAAATCAGCATGTGGCTCCTGAAGATGCAGTGGACGAAGAAGCCGTGACTGATATAGACGAAGCCCGTATCACTAAGTCTCAAGAGATATTGGAATCAGAGGATAGTGAGATGACGGATGCACCCGAAATTGAAACTGAAGTCGAAAGCGAACCTCAAACTCCAGAGCCCAGTACAAAGGCCAACCCCTTCAGCTCACCACCTGCAAGCGGGACTCGCTCAGGACAAGGCGGTGTTAGGATGGCTAAGCCAAGTTCACATGTTGAGGAAGGTTCACCTCTTGGAAGTCAGCATGTTCATATGACACGGAGCAAGAAGGGAAGTCCATTTGACAGCTGGAGGCGTACGAAAGGCGGGAGAGTTAAAAAGAGAGAAGCCGAGATGACTAGCGAATCTGTCAGCAAACGGACAAGAGCGGCTGGCGGGGTCCATCCCGAATAATTCAAAGGGTGCTGGGGCTTGAGATTCGGTCTCCTAATGACTAACCTATTGCGATGACGATTTTCCTTTCCTTTTAACGCGGTTCTAACGTCTTTCCAGAGGAGGACTTTCCGTTGATGTGACGGCTGTCTCTACTTTGCGCGATATGAAACTAACGGCAGGGAACTACCCAGCTAACTAATAAAGCATAGTTCGGTTTCCTTTGCTTTTCATATCGTGGTCTAGGGAGTAATTCGGGGGCGATAATTTGTTGTTTTATCAAAAGAGACTGAACTCAGACTCGGGCATGCATTCATGGACATGGACACTCTTCTTCTGCGGAATGCAGAGATGTGGCTTTCTTTTCTTTTATTCTCACTTTTCGTATTTATTCTCTTTCCGTGAGGGACCAAAACAGTATGGGTTTGAACGTTTCGAGACTAAAGCGTTAGAACGAACTTGAATTTATTATATCTCTATGGCTTGGCCTGCTCAATTGTGGTGTTTAAACAACCATACCCTCCGTACAGAGTAGACAACTCGACTGAACGCCCGATCCCATACTGCATTGGATTCTAAAAGGAAATCCCTGGACTTGTTACTGCTGCTTACTGCACAACCCCGTCCACTCATTTCATGCCAATAAAGCATGGATCACGTTTGATAGCTATGGGAGAGCTTCAAGGGGAAAGAATGGTTTTGAGAGTAGGGGGGATATGGAGAGTGATAAGAGGGGAGATGGAAAAGTATGGGCTTAGTGATGTTTTAGTACCAACTGAACTCCCAGACCAAGGCGACGATTCACGCTTATCCCTCCTTCTCTTCCACTCAATTTGGAGGAACGTTCCTGATTTCGATTTTCGATTTTCAATCTTGATCTATCTAACTCCATCCCCCCCCCGGACCGATAAAAAAAAAAGATAAAAAAAAGAGAGGGATTTATGAAAATATGAGTGAGAGAGAAAGCGTGCGTGTGCAACTCCAATTCCCAAGTGCAAGGGAAAAAAGAAAAAAAAACCCCAGAGACCGCGCGCCGGGTAGACTTGGAAGATGGAAGATGGAAGATGGAAGGGGGGGGAGGCGAGTCCTGCTCTCTCACCAGATGAGATGGGGAAATAGATGGATGAGTGAGTGAGTGAATGATACATAGGATATAGAGAGAGATAGTAGGAAGAGAGAGAATCATATGATATCCAAATCGTCGTCATCATCCTCTTCCTCCACCACATCTTCCGCATCCACTGTAGGCAAATCCTCCACAACCTCAACCGCACCACCAAAACTCTCCCTCCCCGCTTCCCTAATCCCCTTCGCGGTCACAAATCTAGTCTTCTTCCTAACTGGCTCCTTGACCGTCGCAACACTAGCACTATCACCACCACCGCTTACTTTAACTTTTGATTTTGAGATTGATGTTGTAGCTGCTGCTGCTGGCCTGGGTGGCCGTCGTGGTGACCGTGGTGGCCGTGTCTCCTTTCTGAGCATGCTGCCTACGTTTTTGAAACTCCAGCCCACGCCTGAGGAACCGGATGCGGAGCCGGATACTTGGTTGATGCCGCGTTTTCGTTTTATGGGGCTGAGACGGATTTCCTCTGCACGACCACCAGTCAGGGTTTGGATGGTTCGTTCGCTGGAGTCGGTGGGTTCTCCGTTTCCTGTACTGTTTTTGTTGTCTTTAATGTCCGCAGTGCGAGCGCGGAGATATTCGCTGCCCATTCCTCCGCCGTTTTCGCCGAGTTTTCGTGCTATTTCGCGCTCGTGATCGCGTTCTACGATTCGCCGTCGGAGGCGTTCTTCCCTGCTCGTGCCGCGATGGAAGGCGTCTGGGTCGACGTCGTCGTCGTCTAGGAGAGATGCTGTGGTACGGTTGCCGATGGAAGGGGTGACGAAGTATGTGCCGGTAGCCCTGCTGTGCATGGCTCCCTCGCTGCGAAGACCGGTTTCTCTCGGGTTTGAAGCTCCCGCAGCACCACCCCTACTATGGTTAATCGCGCCGCCAAAGAAACGCGATTTGGTCGAGCCACCTGGTCCGAATGGAGCAGTGATGGTGTTGACCTCCATACGACCGGCTTTGACTTTCGTAATCCTGGCATTCACATGGAAATCGCAGAACTCTGTATGTCTTTTATCCACCCATGTTGAGCACGGTTTCCCATCTCTCTTCATAGCCTTACACCAATCCATGTCCCTCGCAGTTCCTATTTCGAGGACGGTATCGTCACTGCTATTGAGCCTAAGCGAAAAATTTCCAGTGTCTGACCTTGTTCGATCCGGAGGCATGACGCCCGGGTTGAGCAGCGCAATGACTGAGCCTGGTGTCAATTTCCAGAAACGCTCGAAGCCGGTGCCGAAGAGGTAGAGGCTAAGTTCCCATTTTAGATCCGTGAGAGTAAGAGCCATGTATTTACTCCTCTGGCTACCATTGCCATTCTCGCCTGCGGGTGGTATACTTTTGGGTTTGTGATCCATGGGTGTGGATTTTGAGGCGATAATGCCGAAAACAACCCAGTCGCCTTCCATGTCCGGAGGATCGTAAGACGGTGGTTTTACAGTTTTGAGAAGATCAGGAATGTAGAATGTGTGCTTGCCAGACAGTTTGCGAGTGAGGAAATTGTGTGGAAGTATGCGCTTTGAGAGGTGGAAAGAGGAGAATGGATCGAACTGGGAGCTATCTTGTTGGTTATTCGTAGATGAAGATGCCTGGTCCACGTCAGGAGGCGGTGCAGAGGGAGGTCGTAAGGAGGATGCGAAAGATGAGGGATGAGCATGTGAGGAAGGCTCGGAGCGAAGTGTTGAAATCGTCGATGTGGTCGCGCCACCGCTTGTCTTTCCCGCCTTCGGCCTCAAGCTTGAGACTGTCTTGCTCCTCCTCAGCATACCAATCTTGACCGTGCCGGCCGACTGTAGGACCTCTTCTCTTCCGAATTCTCGCTGACCAATGGCACCTAGTGAAGGCATGGACTCCCCTTGAGCGACAGGCACATTCTTGTATTGCTCCAATTCTGTCTCATCGATCCCAAAGCCCCTACTTCTCCCTCGTAAGATCTTCTTTTCTCTCTCCTTCTGATAGAGTTCTTTTGCCCGACTCTCAGCCATCCTTTCGTTGAATGACTTCGGCCGTTCGGCAGCTTCGGTTGAGAGCGAGCTTGCCGTTCGTATAGAACCTGCACCACTAATTGCTGGTAGGTTCCCACGTGGATGGCCCTCATCGTTACCTCTGCGGAAACTCGGAGCTCTTCGCAATGAAACATCGCGCCCCGTCAACCCCTTGTCAATTCCAAGCAGGACCCTTCCTGGTGATCTAGGCTCCTCTACCTTCTCCGTTTGTCGAGGCGGTGACAGCGGAACTTGCACATCAGGTTGTGTTCTTTTCCTCTGCATTCTCTTTGCAATCTCTGGAGCTTGTTGATGTGAGTCCAATGCGCTGTTTGCCCGGGCCGCAACAGAGCCCATCCGCGTCGACAGCCGCGATGTTAACCTGCTATCATTCTCAATGTCTGAGCTGGAAACTGTACCCTTCGCCTTCGCCTGCCTGAGCTTCTTGAGCTTCAGCTTTGCTTCTATGGCCTGCAGCTGGAGTTGCAAAGTTTCCTCATCCTCATCCTCATCTTCACACTCAGCGCCATCGTCCGCTTGTAGAAGTTGCTGAGATCGGTTTCGGAACGAGGGTGTGGATGTTGCTCGTTTTAGCGGGGATGGAGAAGGCGAGAGGCGTTCTTCCAGCCGACGAAGACAATTGCGTCCGGATGGAGTGCTGAGAAGGACATCATGCGGTGACTTTGGGGGCCACCGATGGTCTGTGACAGAGGCTGTTGGGGGACAATTTTAGCATATTCCATACTCGAAACCACCAGAGATTCCAAACAGTCATGCATACCATTAGACATTAAAATCCTATTGCGACTCTGATCTGTTCTCTTTTCGATTTTCAGACGAACGAGGATGAACTACTATGTAAGCGCAAAACCAGACTGCGGTAGGAGTTTTGTTGACAGTCCCATGTATATTATACTGAAGACCAGAGATAAGCAAACCCTCATGCCAGTCAGTTTCACCGAGTCGATTTTGGCAATGATATCAAAAAACAGTTCCCAACGTCGCATCGCCGACGGCGGTGGCTTCGGGGCACTCGTGATATCGTCTGCAATCTATTCTAGTGCGTTGTACAAGTTTGACGTCGTTGGGAAAGAGAGAGGCATTTCTCATTGGGTGACGCGCCTCTGTCGCGTGAAGCAGACGCGAAAACGCGTCTTGCAGATTCTCATCACCACATGGAGTACTACATCCAGACTACCACTGTGCAATCAATTATTCACAAAAGACGCAACAAAAATTTGCAATCGAAACATACACAAGGAATATGAGGAAACCTCGCTCCTCGAAGCCCGTGAAACCGACTGCTGGTAAATCATCAACCTCAACGACGACATCCAGCATAACTTTACCCGAAAGCAACAAGACCCCCCCGAAATTCTTCGTCCTCCCCAAGGAGGCAACTCCAGAGGCCCGAATTGTCACCTTGCCGAATCCACGAACTTCAGCCCCAACTAGGTATTACTTTTGTCCAGAGAAGGGAATTTATGAGTTCACAAGGATCACGGCACCAAAGAAGAGTCCAAGAAGCTGGCTGCTAGTTCCCCTTCCAACAACATCTGCAAAGACTGCTAGCAATGAGGCCGGGTCAGCGGAAGAAAATGGCTATTCCGCTGGATCGAGCTCGGATACACCTATAAAGATGACGTCTCCGGGACCGACAACTGCCGTCTCGAAAGGCTATATCACAAGTTCCGCAGACTTGTTTATCGCAACACCCCTCGATCCACTCTTCCTCATCGTTCCAGCTCTCACTCCTGTGCCTAGCTCTGGGAAATCTTCTAAACAGCTCTTCCTCTCTTCAGATGACCATCTTGATGCTCTCACCTCCATGTCGCGCCATTACGGATCCATATTACAAAGCCCTCGCCTACGGAAGGCCATTGAAGCGCGCATGGATGTTGTATGCGACACTGCGGATGCGGGAGGTGATCGTATGTATCGATTAAGTGAAGAAAAGCTGATGCGGGAGTTACTGCGGAAGGCGAGCGGGGTGGTGGAAAAGGGGTTGCCGGCGAGTCTTGAAGAGAGATTTGTTAGGAAGGCGCTGGAGGCGCCAGTGGTTTGCGTGAAGCGAGAGGAAAGCTTCGTTGTGGTGGGGACTCTGGAGGGGGATGAGACACCAGATGTGACCGGAACGCAGACGCCGGCTATAGAGTCAATCGTAGGTTCGCAGACCTCAAATGCTTCTACATCTACGACTACCATTGGCACAACCACCACGGAACCCTCCGAAGCCTGCAAATCCGCCCCCCCTGAAACACCTGTCTCCGCCTCCGCCTCAGCTTCAATAATCCAACTCCTCCGCCTCCACACCGCTCTCACCTACCTGACAGCCACCTACATCCCTGCTCACCTCACACTCTCGCCGCCGCCCTCCCTCGTTGACTTCACCCCACTAACTACCCATCTATCCTATCTAGCCTCTCTCCGTGAAGAAGCCCTCGCATCGCGCTCCCTCGGCGACTTCTCCCGCAAACGCGCGCTGGACGAGGATGATGGGGAGGCGGAGTCACGAGCGGAGAAGAAGCGGAAAAGGGAAGAGGAGGAGAAGAGAAAGAAAGCCGGAGAGAGTAGGGGCGTTAGGGATTTAAAGAAGGTAGATGTAAGGGGGATGAAGAAGATGAGTGATTTTTTTGGGAAGAAATCGTGAAGGATGTTCATGAGATTTGTTCCCCCGGCGCATTCATTGGTGGTGTCTTCCTACAAATCCGACTATATCGGCAAACAGCATTCAAATTTCTTCTCAAAGCTTGTTACAGCGTATCGTGGAGAGCTCAAAAACAGGGATCCAAGTATCGCGAGGGTGGTGTGATTGATGCGACCCAGATGCATGGGTGAACCTTTGTTACTTTCCGAAGCATATCGCAGCACGGGCATACTTGAGCTTTCTCTGCAGTAGCTACTATGCAGGACTGCATGTACAGGAGCCAAAGAAGGAAAGAAATTTCTTGAGCCAATCCTGTAATATATAAGCATAGGGCAGTACTCTATGCGGTTAGGGCTGCAGGTGTTTGTTCTCGTGAGCTGAGCTCCAAGGATGGTGGGATACGAGAAATTGGCAAGGGAAGAGTTCTCACGGCGCGTTCCCGGCCACGTTTATCCAGATTAGGTAGCAAAGCAGGACAGTAGGTGGAGTACATACCTTATCAACTCACCGCCGATCCCAGAATTCCCATGAAGAGATAATAGTGCCGTGCTTCCTTGATCCAATCAGAAGATAGCCTGGTACAGGGGAGTGCTCGTTAAGTGAACAAAGTGAGTTTGTGTTGGAGCGCGATTTTTGCCTGGCTGTAGACAGCGGTGGGCGGGTCAGCCCTATGGTGGTGTCTGTAGAGCACTGCGCAATGAGTTGTTTATCAAATCGGTCGCCTCGGCTCCCCACTGGCCCGCTCCCAGCAACAACGCTCAAACGCTCAACGTTATCCTAACAATCCGTCAATCCTCACATCTGGTTAGCGCAGTGGACAAGTCATTGCCCTGCGATGTGACGTGATTGCTGGGGCTTGTGGGCTGAAATGGGTAATGGCTGGCTGATGTTGATGGTTGATGGCTGATGGGTTGGATGCCGGATGCGTAAGAGTTAGACTTGGTATGCGGGGTGCTGCCTGTGAATGAGAGCCAGCGGGGCGGAAGTCTAATAGATACGGCCCGTTCCCACTGTTTCTATCTGCCATGAGCTTTACATACACTCACTGCGTGCTGTTGGTCGGTTGTTATTGTTGCTGCTTATTCTCCAGTTGTGTTCTCTCCACTCCTTCGTTACGCGAGAATGAAGGCACTATCAACGACGATAACTGCGACGATTGCGCTGCTTGCATGGTGGTTCGCGGGACTTGCGACTGGCGGCGGTGGAGATTATGGGGACAACAACAACAATGGGAATCCTGCTGATTGGTCGGCAGCGGAGTATGCGACGGTTCCTGGAGAGTTGTCGACGCCATGCACGACGAGCGTAATACCACCTCCTCCTCATAGCGAGACATCCCCTACGCCAACCTATACACCTACAACTGAGTGTACGAAGGTCATAACCATCTATACTACTGTGATGCTGCCGGCTACGACAGTGACCGGTCCATGCAAACCCTCAACATGTCCGGCAACCACATCGCAACCTACTATAACCATCTCAACGCCCGTTTGCCTGGCTGGTTCGACATATTACAACACCACCATCAACACATTTATGGGGAACATCACGACCACATGTATGACCTGCATCACTACGATGGGCACGGTGACGACCACAGTCACGAACACTTCATGCACTTCAACAGTCACAACGACAACTACGGTCTATCCGACGACCTGTCCAACGGTAACAGTCACCAGCACCACCGTCATCTTCCCCACCGGGCCGGTATCCTGCCTGCCAACCTGCCCGCTGCCAAATTGTCCCACGTCCACAGGCCCGGTGGACTGCAAGTTCCCACCAACCAACATAAGTTGCCTACCAGGCTCTGTCACTTGCAGCTGCCCTCAGCCCACGGGCAGTATATCTTGCATCTGCCCAACAAATATAAATGTCACAGACCCGGTGACCTGCAAGTACCCACCAACCGGGATAAGTTGCCTACCAGGTTCTGTCACTTGCAGCTGCCCTCCGCCCACGGGCAATATATCTTGCATCTACCCAACAAATATCAATGTCACAGACCCGGTGACCTGCAAGTACCCGCCAACCGGCATAAGTTGCCTACCAGCTTCTACCACAGGCCCAGTGAACTGCAGCCTCCCAACACGCTTACTTTGCGACTTGAGCGGCTCACCGGTGGTAACTTGCAAGCCCTCTAAATGGGAGGTCATCGCTATCATCTTCATCATCCTTTCTATCCTCCTCTTGCTGATCGTTATTGGCGGAACGATTTTTTGGCTCAGACGACCGACGCCAACTCCGGTTGTACCACCGCCGCAGCCGGCTGGGTATGATGGAGGAAACCAGCCGCCGGTAAATCAAGGTTATGAAGGTCCTGCTGCGGATAGACCGGCGGAATATTAGTGAGAGTTTGTTCTATAAGAGATGCTAGCGTAATGTTAATGTTCTACTTTATTCCCTGATATATAATACCCATGTCTTCAACTCACCCAGACTTTCTTTAAGAAGAGAAGCCGCTTCATAGGGAAGCTGAAGGTCACGAGATTTCCTGTATTTTTTTTTCTCCCTTAACGTCTAATGTCTAACTTTCAATTCTTGATACCCCTACACCTTTCATGAGTCCCAAGTTTCCCATTTTTACGACACTCTCGAAATGAGGTGGAAACCCATGAAATCTCACGGATGAATTGGGGGCGATTAAACTGGGATTTAGCTCTTTGGTTATCAACTAGGCATATGCCAAGTTTTTGGGTTACGTGAAATAGGGAGGAATGAGCTCTTATTTGTTCCTTCGTGATGGAAACACATGAATGGATGGATGGGGCTAGATAGGTAAATGAAAGAATAATGTGAATGAAATAGGATCAAAAAGTTGGCCGTGCTTCAGTAAGTACGTTCGTACTATGCAGTATGTAATATTCGAGGCGTGGTTGGGGGTGTTTGTTTTGGTCGCGGTTCGAGAAAGTTCATCCGCGACGATAACAAGAGGATGACAGCAACAATATTATATGGAATAACTTCTATTCGTTCCCATTCATACGAAATGCTAAAAATACAACATTTCATCCAATATCATCCCCTTGACCCGCCTCCCCCAAAAGCTCTCGCTTAACCCCTAGTCCAGTTGGGTATGTAAACGAACCCCAACCACCAAAAAAACATCCCGACCCACCAACCTCGCGAGTACACAACCACCAGCCACTACGAATTATGAGGCGGGAGGGAGAGGGAGAGGGGGATTTAAGGGCGCTGAGGCCCCACGAGTGGATGGAGAAATAAGAGCTAACTTGGCAATTGACTGAGAATTGTTTTCTGGATACCTTGGTTGTTTACTGCAAAGACGACCAAGACAAAGGGAGATATACGTATTTCTACGATCCCGACGACCGCTACGATCACCATCAGCTCTCTTCGCAATGCATCTCACATTCAGCATCCTCCTCTCCCCTCTCCTCCACCACCTCGCCTCCGCGCTCCCCCTCCAACAACACCAACAACCACAACCACAAATCCAAAAACGCGCCTCCTATTCCGTCGTCGCCATTGAAAGCAGCAGCGGCGCTCCTCCCACCATAACCGAGATCATCACGCAGATGAGCACAGTCACAGCCACAGCAATGGAGACCAAAACAGCGACAGAAACATTGGTTATGACGGTAGTGGTGGAGATGACAGAGAGTTTGGGAAGTTTATCGTCGGCGATGGAGGGATATAGCGCCGCAGATATTCCGACCGATGGCGCCATTCCACCAACACCATTCCCGACAACAGAAGAAGCGCTTCTCCCCACAGCATCGCCACCGCTCCCCTACTCCGTACCTCTATCTCCCTCCCTCACCCCCTCCCTCCCCACAACCGCCCTCTCAACCCCGGACGACGGCCTCTACCACACCACCTACAAACCCTGGAACGCCACCTACCACCGCATCAAGCGCGCCGCCCTCAACATCCTCGACGAAGAATACGCAGAAGCGAAACCAACGCCCTCGTCTCACAGGACCCAAAAGCAAAATGATAGGCACCAGCAGAAGGAGAAGGGGGGTGAGGAGAGATATATTGCGACCATAACGACGACGAGGTGTGAGAAAAAGTGTTCTGAGACGAGGAAGGTGGAGGGTCATATGCCGACGTTGCCAAAGGTTACGGCAAGCAGCGTCGTGGAGGGTGTGCCGGTGGTGGTGTTGCCCACTATGGAGGCTGGGGAGCGATAATGGGGGAGTGCGAGGAAGAAGGGGTATGAGTGATGATGAAGGATGAAAGACGATAATACGATAAAAACGGCTGCTTTTGGGTCATGGATCAGCGAGCTAGAGAGGAGCTTATCCCCCCCCCCTCTCTTTCTCTGCGAGCGAGCGATGACGAAAAAGAAATTTTGCAACCTACCAACCTCCTCTTTTTCTCCTATTCAATATATATATATATTTTTTTCCACGATTAACATTTTATCCTGTACTACATACCCCCATTCTAATGGGGCAAGGATTTTTTAATTGCGAGGGCGCAAGCAGAGTATGGCGTTTATTTTCTCCCTTTTTATCCACAAGATGGATGGATGGATGGATAGACGGGACTTGTTTTAGTATTTCATGGACATGTATTGAGAGAGATAATAAAAGAGAATATTTGTTCAAAAAAAAAAACTTCTCCTTTCCACAACCTTACAACTTAAAATCAACGTTAAATCTCTCTACCACCTCCTTCCCCCCATCCCCCCTCTCCCGTCCCTCCACAATCCCCCTCTTAACCCTCTCCGCCAAACCCTCCTTCAGCCTCCTCGACCCCTCCGAGCAAAGCTCATAGATGGTCGCGAGGTTAAATGTCAATCCATGAAAGGAGTGGCCCTCATCGATGAGCGATTCGAGGATCGAGCGGGTTTGGGAGAGGTGGTTTGTGTAGAGGAGACAGACGGAGAGGTTTTGGAGGAGGAGGGCGCGGTTGGGGGAGGCGGTCAGGGAGGTGATGTTGTCGTTGTCATGGGCAGGTGGGGTAGTGGGGGAGGAAGATGTTGCGATGAGGGCGCGCCATTGTTGGACGGCGAGGCTGTAGTCCCCTGAAGCCATGCTATGGAGGGCGTGCAGAATGGTCGGGGTTTCGGTGATGGTGTCACCGCGTTCATCAGGGGCGAAACAAGCTTTCGCAGCGGAGGTGTTTCCGAGGCGGAGATACAACAAAGCTAATTTCTCCTTAAACCCACTTTCCTCCCCTTCCTGTCCCTCGAAGCCCCTAGCAAGGGAATCTAGGAGTCTTGCCGCGCCTTCTAGGTCCCCCATCTCTACGAGCGCGTTTGCGACTCTGATGCCTAGATCCCGTAGGCGGACTTTCCACATCTGTTTTTCTTCTTGGAGTTTGACTTTCTTGTTGGTTTCCCCTGAGGGTACTTCCGATTCCAGTTTCATAAGCTTCGCCACCTCAGCCCGGGCTTCGCGCGCAAGTTCATAATACCCCATGATCCCCCTTCTCCAGTCCCCAAAGCCAATCCCCTGTAGCCTTACAGCCAAGACGCGGAGTTCCCAAGGCACAAGGTGGGTGTTTGTGAGTGGATCGCGGTAGTAAGACGAACTGAGGTCTTCGAGGGCTTTGACTTCTTGTGCTGCGAGAGGCGTGAGGTTAATGAGGGTTAAGGTTGAGAGACGGATGTAGAGGAGGTTGAAGATTTCGGCATAAGCGGTGGGTGAGGTGGAGATTGTGAGGAGGTGTGCGGAGAGGATTGCGGCGGCGCGAAGATGTCCGGTTGAGAGGAGGGTGGGGAGGGGGGTATTTGGGGTGGGTTGGAGGCGTGGGGAGCGGAAGGGAGGAGGAGTTTCCTTTTTGGGGGTTAATTGGTTTGAATTGCGTCAAGGAGATAACGATGAAAAAGACGCACTAATTGCGTGAGCGGATGGTATGTCTCCGGTTTCAGCAAGTACCCAAAATCCCGCGCCAGGTGTTCGATATCCCCCATCGCAGCCTCTGGGGATATCAACGAAGGGTTCGAGGGAGACGGTAGCATTTGTCTGCTAGTCGACGGTTGTGGTGGAGGAGTTGCGATGGGAGAGATTAGGGGTGCGGTGCCACCTAGAGGACTAACTAAGCTTTTAATCACCTAATTTTTGACATTGAGATACGTGGGCAACATACTCCCCTGATTCTAGTGGGCCTTTGACGTATCGGCGGGGGGTGGCTGCACCGTTGATATTAGTTCGAAGTGATGGTTGAGGTGGGGAGAATGACTTACCACGACGGCGCTCATCTGTGGATGTTTGGCGACCGTGGCGCCCTGATGGTGAGGGAGTGTTGCTTGAGCGGTTCTCCATGAGGACAAGGAAGTATGGTCTATGAAAAGGTTATAGGTTTGTGGTGGGGATACGATGGAGATGATGTAGGTGGTGCCGTAGGCTTGATAGCTGGCTGTTCGACAAGTCGGTCAGCATGTACAGAGTACTAGAGCACTGATATAGTGTTCCAAGGCATGATCTTGAGCACCATTTAAATTATTGATATTTATAACCAAGCCGAAATGCCGAGGTGAAGAGTGTAACTTCTCAGAACCCTTCTTGACTTTATAGACCCGATTGGGGAAGGAGCCGCTTTTGACTGTTGCTATTTAAATAAGCAAGAGCCAACATGTTTCAGTCTCTTGTCCACACTGCCTTAGGGCAAATTGAAATCCGAGTTCATATACATATCTATTTTGATAGGAGGTTTATGTCTTCTTCATTAACAAATCTCATAATTTCACCTTTCATCCCTTGCAACTATCATTACTCCTGTTTTG
>JAJDMY020000478.1:0-29522 GCA_022345705.2 Sabuloglossum arenarium
GTTGTCGGGGCGGGCGATACAGGGGGTGGAGAGGGATATGACCATTAAAACGAGTTGCGGCAAGCAAAAGCTCTCCGACGGGCAACAAACCCCCTGTTTAGTTTACTGCTGATTGATAGGGATTGGCGATGGGGATTTGCATTTTTCCTCTGCGGCCGCGATCGTTCCCCTTTTTTGTTTGGTTGAAATCCCGCGGATAGGACTGAGCTTGAACGGGAAGCTCTATATCCAGAAGACGATCAAGCCTTGCTGTAAGCATATTTCTAGGAGCCGGTAGCATTAGAACTACAGAGCAAAAGCTGCTCTCAATGCAGTCAGACAAGTTAAATTAAAGGGGCACAACGGAACCACTGCATCATAAATCTGTTGAAAAGTTATTTTCGTGTGAGTTCTTTTTAATGAACCGACACAACTGACCACGTCCCCGCCCTGCTCATCGGGGTTATGCGTGTGTATGCCAAACTAGAAACTAAAATCCTGCCGGCTCGAGAGCGCACGGGCAGGTAATTGGAGACTGTAGAAGAGACTATAGAGCATGCAGATCCAAGACATACTATATCAAACTCGTTCAATCGTAACAGAGAACTTTGGCGAATGAAACTCATCATATCTCAAGGAGCAGATGAACTGGTATGAAGGACGACATATCCAACTGACCAGAAAGGAGAAGCTAAGCATAACACTTTTGTATAACGAGACGGAAGACAATATTGACCATGATGCGGTATTGGGCGATGAGAATGGACACGAGACTACTCATTGAGATTTGAAGATTGAACGGCAGAGGCAATGAGACTCATTATAGAGGAGAGAGACACTAAGCACACTCATCATCAGCTGCACAAGACGTAACCAATCAAGGGAACGGGTGCTTGCAAGAGCCCATTCAAGAACGACTACGAAAGTAAAAGCATTTTCTTCAAACGATCTCCCCCTCTCCGGCAGACGGCTCGTCAACTTCTCAACACGAATTCTGATTCAACCCCCTGCAGGCATGCATGTGAGACGGCGTACCCAGAAATGCTCGAAAAAGCGCGATACAAAAACCCAAATCAGCAATCTTGGAGCCCTTGTTACAGTACGGAAGTTAAACCAATTACAACATCCACCGTGTCACTCTTTAGACAAGAGGAATTAGCCTTGGTAGCCACCGAAGCCATTGCCGACGTTACCGAAACCGCCAGCACTAGCTTGGCCCCACTGAGCTCCAGGAGCCTGATTGCCTCGGCCATAGCCTCCAGCACTTTGGGGCATCTGGCCGTAAGCACCTTGAGCACCCATACCTGGTCCGCCAAAGCCAGTCTGATCCTGGCCCCAGCGCTGAGCACCAGGACTAGGCCCTATAGGAGACTGAGGGTTAGCCGGATGGCCTGAGTGCGGACCGGTTGCGGATTGAGGTCCACCTTGGGGAGTCATGGGGCCGCCAGGACCACCGCTGTATTGCGGAAAGTAGGCGGATGGAGTCTGAGGGTAGCCACCAGGAGTTTGAGCTGCCTGAGGAGAATAGCCGTCAAACTGGCCAGTCGGCGGGCGATCCTTGCCCCACTGTTGAAGACATGGATTAGTATCGCAGATTATGGACCGATGGGATGAAATAACCTACACTGCACTTCAAAGGCCTACCATTCACATTGTACCCGCTCAGCTGGCAGATAGCCATGGCCGCATTCTCATGAGTGTCCATCTTGACAAATGCGAAGCCTCTGTCGGCTTGAAATCTTGTCTCGACAACATAACCAAAGTTCTGGAAGAGGGGAACTAGATCATTTTGGGTCGTATATGGCGTCAAATTCCCGACGTAGCATGTGGTCTGCCACTGTGGAGTTTGCTGGACAATCATGTCGTAGCTCTGAACACCGTGAGTTGGGAAATGATGGTGTCCATATGGAGTGGTCGGAGTCATTCCCATCGCAGCCATAGCTGCTTGTTGAGAAATCGATGGTTGACCCTTCTGATTGGCCCAATTGCAACGAATCGCACGAGAACCCAGCCACTCACCATCCATAGAGCTCAGAGCCTTCTCGGCATCAGCACGGTCGCGGAACGCAACGAAACCATAACCTCTTGAGCGCCCAGTCTTCATATCCCACATAACACGAGCTTCGGAGACGGTGCCAAATGCCGAGAAGGCTTGGAGAAGCACTTCATCGTTTACTTCATTGGAGAGATCGCCGACGAAGATGTGGAAGTGATTAGATGTGTCCTCCTTGTTTGACGTGTTGGATTGATAAGCCCAATTGACACGGATCTCCTGCTCGAATTGTGAGTCCTCACACAACACCAGATAAGCGTAAAACAACGTCTAGATTGTTCGAATAACTTACAGCTTGATGAACCCTCCTACCGTTGAGTGTCTGCATAGCGCGTTCGGCCGCGCCTGGGTCGTCGTATTCGACGAAGCCGTAATTGAACCCCTTGCTCTGAAACTTCAGTATGGTTAGTCCATATAAATATAGACTTAACGTATATATATATATAGACTCTTCAGGGTATTGGGAGAAATTGAGAGCATGTAGAACGGGTGAAACATCGGACGGTTGCCCGCTTTGAAACACCATTCTAGGAAAACAAGGGAGGTATAATTTCAAGGATTGACAGGGAAAAAAAATTTAATACTGACAGCACCTACATTCTTATCAGGAATGATTTTGACGTTCTGAACATGACCAGTGGTCTCGAAGATCTGCCTAAGCACATCCTCCGTAACTCTAGGGTCCAACCCTCCCACGTACAATGCTCGCTTGTTCGGTTCTGGGGCAGCCCGACGTACAAAACCGCCAGTACTAGTCGGCGACATGACTCCACTACCGCCAGACATGGGCGAGGTAATGGCAGTCGGGATGGGATTGGTATTCTGCGGAATAATCACCGGCGCAAGAGGCGGTGGAGGCATGTGCGATGGATTGCCTTGGTTCCCATTGCCTTGACCAGGAGCCGCGCCATTATCGTTGCTGTAAGCTTGCTGTCCAGGAGCACCTGCAGAGACAGGTGGTGGAGGAAGAGAGGTCGAAGTAGTCGGAGTAGAGCTGTCAGCCATTGCGAAAAGATGCGGTGGAATTGGCTATTGAAAACGCGCGACTAATAATTGATAGTAATGTTTGGATTTGAACGAGGCAGAGCTGAATGACCTCGAACGTAGGATGTAGCGAGGCGGATTGATAGACGCGAGTGGAATGACCGAGCGAGATGTGGAGATGTGTCAGAGGCTTGAGATCAGATGGAATCGCACAAAGTTATCGAAGACCTTCTCCCAGTTGATAAAAATTCGATTCACACGACTCTGAGCGCTGGAGATCTGATGAGCGGACGGTTTTGCCGAACGGGAAAAGTTGAAGCAGCGAAATGCGGGAAGCGACCACCGTTGACTTGACGACGAAACAGCAATGTGGAGCGGGCAACTCAGGCAACTACTGCATCCAACTCGGAAAGAGATGAATTAAAAATGGGAGATGACGGGTGAGAAAGAAAGAACCACAGAGAAGACGATAGGAAGAGAGGAGGAAAAACCACTCGAGTCCAAACGCCACTGTAGAGGATGAAGATGCGTGATGAAGATCGTGATGGGAGGAAGAAAGAGGAGGAGAGGAAGAAAGACGTGGAGGTGAAAGAAAAATGGAGGGGAGGATGATTTACACTAGCCGCATCAAGCGAAAAGAAGTTTAAAGAAGCGGCGGGTTGGGGTGAATGGCTCCCGGGACGGACGAACCGCCAAGCGCAACAGCAGCGTGGGCGAGCAGGAAGAGCAACGATTGACATCAACACATCAACACGAGTGGAGAAGAGAAACGACAACAGAAGACGGGACTCGGATCATTGGTGCCGGATCAATCTCGAGTACGCTACGCTGTTCCACTGCTGACCGCACTCGAGAACTTACTGCTGACGTCTAAAGCTCCAGACGCACATATACATACTGTACGTACTCCGTGCGAGTTGGTCACCTGGAAGCTTTGCGATGTCTTGCACAGGAATCCGCCATCAACCACCTTCATCGACCGCTGTAGTTGCATACACCCGTCGCTGCCTACATCAAGGACCCGTAGGTTCAGGTGCAGTTTTGCCTCAGATGCTTCCCACATGTAATACTCTCTGCTTAGCAATCTACTCTGCGCATCATGTCCACAGTAATCAAACAGGAGCGGTGCGTTGCAATGGCCCTGGACCTGACTTCAGAAGCACACCAGTACTCCGCATCTGCTCTAGTTCTGCACTTGCACGCAGATGCATCTCGCATTCGTTTCCGGTGATTCCTTTCACTGCCGTGTAACGCACATGGCAGAACATGTATTCACTAAGCCGAAAAGCGCTTAGCCCCCCTCGGCTGCTGCCGTTAAAGATGATCCGTGCCTTTGGCCTTCTGATGTCAGCGACAACCTGCGAGTCAATCTTCTGCACAGTCCCCAAAGCCAGCCATGAAAATCTCCTAGCACCTGTAATCCGGTATCTTGAAGAAAGACACAGACAGTTAGATACTGCTAAATATTGCGACATGTCAGAGCCGATGGAGGTGCTCATCAGTATGATCAACTTGGTGGTGCGTCGGCGATCAGCCTTTCTCTTTTCAAGAACATACTGATGAATACGACTCGTTCAGCTGGTCCAAACCGGCAAAGTTTTTCTGGACCCCTCAAAACATAACCCTAGAAATGTGTTTCATACCCGGTCGCAGTTAGCTACGATAGTGCCTACCGCATTGGACAATTTTCATGCTGCGCTGGATGAGCTAGAGATTGAAATTGTGAGTAGCTTAGGAAGAACTTCTAAGCCACACAGGTCTGACTTCACCAAGATCCGAGCCAAAGAAACACTAACTCGGGACCTTGCGATTTCTCATGCACGCCATGCTCTACGAGAGCGTGAAGCTGCCGATGCTGCTGCTGCTGAAAAGGATCGGATTGCAGCTGAAGAAGCTTCCGCGAAAGCTGCGGAAATACTGCAAAACGATGGAGGAAGTGCAGAAGATGAAGTGGTTGACATGTCAGCAGATAAAACCGGCGAGAATGATGCGAATATGGCTAACCAGCCCTCGGACTCTCAAAATAACGAGGCTGGAGATTTCACAGTCAGAGAAGGATCTGGGACAGATGGAGGTGAAGCTACTGAATGGCCTACTGGACAAGTGACGCCTCAAAAGCCTCCGCCATTGAAGCTTTCAGAGACAGCGGGATCCGACGCTAAACCTGCTGGTGGTGATGGAAATACTCTCCTCGCAACAACGGAGTCTGCCATACCTTCAGAGTCTGCTCTTTTAAACGAGACTCCATCAACGGCAGGCTATAAAATGGATTTCGAATCTATGTTTAATGACCACGATGGAGACCCAGGAAACGAGGATATGAACTTCGACTTCGGTGATGACGGTGGAGAACAGGATTTTCTCGGAGACCATGGAATCGGAGGCGAAAATGGAAATTCAATGGATATCTCAGGAGCGCAGACTGTTACAACAGGGAATGTAGACGTCAGCGCTCTGCTTCCTGGTTTGGAAACATATGCCAACGCGGAAGATGATACCAGTATGTTTGACAATCCTGTAGGGAGCTCCACTACGTTGCCAGCAGCAACAACATCCACATCCAAAGCACCAATACCACCGTCCACAGATCTATTGCGGGCTGAATCTAGCTTCGAAGATCTATTCTTGACCTCAATGGACGATTTGGGCGATGATCCTGGAGATGGCAACTATGCGAGCGCATTTGATGATTTATTTTATGTGAACGGGAATGATTGAGGATAAGCAGGACCTTCCGACCGGTGAAATGTCCAAGATTTCGTGAGACTCATTTTCTTGCGGTCGAATATACAAGTTTAACATGGTATTTGGGAAGCATCTAAGAACCGCAGGGGGGTAAACATACACCTTATTCAGCCTGAATACATTTTCAAGCCAAATAAAATACCTCTTCCAAGTCCTTCCACCGCACCTGGATGGTAGCTCTCCTGTAAAAGACCTAGTCAGGATGGGGTTGATTAGTAGGGAGATTCACGCACCTGCATGGAATCCGTCATCTTCCACCATTCCAGCATCTTTAGACTATCCTTTGTCCGTGCCATATCTGCCTCGAAATCCTCGCCCACATATTTGAATGTCGCAAAAAATGTACTGGACTTGTTCGTCGTAGGCGATTACGCCTGTCCACACGTGATTCCCAGTTAAAATACTGGTCCGGTGAGGTCTTTGATAGTACCGACAGCCTTCAATATTGCGGACCTTGATCTGGGCTTTGGCTTCGGGCCATGCATTGGCGTGACACTCCTTGTAGGCGGCATATGAAGGAGGCTTGAGACAGATGGTTTGACCCACGCTTTTGGGGGTTGCTGTTTCAAGAGACCTTTCCTTAACGTTTATGGCGGAGTGATCCTCTTAGCCCTTGTGGAGTTTGACATGTAGAAGTTAGTGAGAACTCAGGCTAACTGGTGTCCTATGCTTCTCGCTTGCTCGATGCAAAGTTGCCTAATTGGGATAGAGCAACATGTGTCATTGGTCACTTGGCACGCGCTGTCTTCTGCGAATGGAAAAAGTCGCGTCCTCCTGAACGTATTCACCAACACGCTCCTTGCACCTACAATAATCGGCCTGGCTCTCCTGGGGCTTTTGTGTTGGTGCATGCTCGTTAGGCACCGAATCTTCCCTTCTCTCTCCGGTGCCTCGGGCGTCTTGAGCAACTCTCCTTGCGCTGTGCGTCTCTTGATCGGCTGCTACACCATCAAAGGTACCTCGCGGAGTTTCGTCTCGACAACACCAGACTGGATCCAGTCGGACACAATGCTTAGTAGCGCGTTAGAGCGTGCTACGAAGCCCGCTCCTGTGCAGAGGACGATCCTGGAAAAGCAATTGTTTCCTTCCAGCAGTCCAGTACCCATAGAAGAGTCGCTCACGAAATCTTCACAGGCATCGAAACAGAATAGCGGCCGGAGGGGCCCTACCAATTCGATTGCTTTAAATCCAAGTTCACAGTCCAGTCTCAACGGTGTAGGGATTACAAGACACAACGGAGCATCGTCAAATGTCCTCTTACGAACAGCGCCTCAGTCTTACCGAATACCTTCCATCTTGAACAAAAGGGATTGTTTTGAGGAGCGCCCCCCTCCTTCAGTCTCTACTGTCGCCTCAACCTACAACAGCAGCATTACTAAATTACACGAGGGAGTATACTTCGACGAAAACGACTTTGATGATGATATAGACCTGGACGGTGATAGCCCTCCTGGTAAGACTTTCATTCCTCGGCTTGTGCCTCAACCCGCTCTGCCAGCTGTGGGTAAGGGTGATCCCACGGTTCCGAATAGTAGTGCGCCTCTTCCTTGGTCATCATCTCCGGTGGAACACCGATTACCACCTATTGCCAAACGAAGGAAATTACCATGGGTTGGAGAAGATTCTACTGCGGCTGAGCAACAGGAAATGGAGAACATCCCAATATCGAGGAGGGCATCGAAGAGAATTAAGTCTGAAGGCCATAACTTTCTAAAGGACTTGGCATATTCGAATCCTCACCCCTGGAACAAGACAGCTAGTGACGTCAAGGAGGAGCAAAAAAGGCTAAGGCAAACTAACAAGAGACTCGTCAAGACTAACGAGGCAACCGAGGAGGATAAAGCCAAAGCGATAGAGGAAATGAAGAAAAAGAATATGGTAAAGGTGTTTTTGAGTGATGAGCAAAGGCGAGTCGAAGACCTCGTTGTCCAGAAAGGAATGAGTGTGTTTTTTACCGGCTCTGCAGGCACGGCTTCCATCTTCGGTTTGTTCTATCATTGTCTAATCAATTACAGGTACCGGCAAATCGGTTCTTCTCAGAAGCATTATCTCAGGCCTTCGTGTGAAATACAAGGATAATCAGGACGCCGTAGCAGTGACGGCTTCAACAGGATTAGCTGCTTGCAATATCGGTGGCGTGACTCTCCACAGCTTTAGTGGCATTGGACTTGGGAAGGAAGAGGTGCCGGATCTTGTGAAGAAGATTAAGAGGAACCCTAAGGCAAAGTCCCGATGGTTGCGCACAAAAGTCCTTATCATTGATGAGATATCCATGGTAGACGCGGATTTGTTCGACAAGTTAGAAGGCATCGCGAAAAATATGCGGAGGAGCGGGAAGCCATTCGGTGGGATTCAATTGATTATCACCGGCGACTATTTCCAGCTACCACCAGTGCCCGACTATGGCAAAGTCGCGAAATTCGCATTCGAAGCCGCAACGTGGTCTATATGTCTCCAGCATACGATTGGTCTTACTCAGGTCTTTCGGCAAAAGGATCCCGGTAAGCCTTCACATATCTAGGTTGGCTTAGCTGGACCCCCTAGCTGACAAGTTGTAGTTTTCGCTCAAATGCTTAATGAGATGCGATTGGGAAAGCTATCGCAATCATCGATTAATGCCTTCAAGAAACTTAGTCGACCCATTGAGTACACTGATGGTTTAACGGCTACTGAACTGTGTGTTCCAACCCAATTTCCATATTATACCATAGTCTAACGTATTAATAGATTTCCTACTCGACATGAAGTTGAGAACGCGAACAATGTGCGCATGAGGAATCTGCCAGGACAGAGTGTCGTTTTTGATGCTGTGGATGGTGGGACCCTGAAGGATAAGAAACAGCGCGACAAACTCCTCTCTAGTTGTATGGCACCTTTGTCAATTGCGTTGAAAAAGGGGGCGCAAGTTATGCTTATTAAGAATATGGACGACGGGCTTGTGAACGGATCGCTTGGCAAAGTTCTTGGTTTCATGGATGAAACGAAATTCGACTTCTGGCATGAAAATAAAGACGAGTTCCACAATGTCGAAGTTCTGGAATCAGATGATGAGTCTATGGATCCGTCTAGAAAGAAGCTAAGGGAGATGCTGGGTAACAATATCCCGGGTGACACTGGGAGAAAGTGGCCACTTGTCAGATTTGTCATATCTGACGGGACGTCGAGAGATCTACTTTGTGCACCGGAAACCTGGAAGATCGAGTTGCCAAATGGAGAGATCCAAGCCTCTCGATCTCAAGTCCCCCTCATTCTCGCTTGGGCCCTTTCCATTCACAAAGCCCAGGGACAGACGTTGGAGCGAGTCAAGGTCGACCTTGGGAGGGTATTCGAGAAGGGCCAGGCCTATGTTGCGTTGAGTCGTGCGACATGTCAGGAGGGCCTCCAAGTGTTAAGATTTGATCCAGCCAAGGTGATGGCGCATGATAAGGTGAGAATCTTTTACAACAGCTTGCACAATATCGGCAGACCGAAGAAGATTCAGGCATTTGATGATGATGATGATGAATACTTCTTTGAAGATGAGGATGAATTGTTGGCCATGGTCGCATAATTGACCTGTGTGATGGTATGGTTTAGAGAGCGGGTGTGGGGCCCAGGCTCGTTGTTGTTGGGTTAAGCATCACCACCAAATCTGGCCATTTGACATCAATGTACTAGGCTCAAAGAGAGCACTAGATGCGCATCCTTCCAACGTTAGTAAGGAGCTCTAGGAAAGGCCAAATATTTTGTAGTCTCTAATCTCCTGTTGCATTTGGTTTGATAGGCCATTGAATAAGATGAAGGTGATTCTGCTCAGATATTTGCGGTTTGCCAAAGGAGCTTTCTGTTCGAGGCAGAGTATTTAAATACATCCATTATTACAATGAGTACCCCCACTTGGTATGCATTACAACGTGAAGCTCTTATGCCACTGGGTTTTTTGCATCCCTGGCATACACCGGATTTCTTCCGCTATCGATACGCTTTTTGTGGATGTGAAACATAACTCGTCTATTAATCCAAACATATCGACGATATATCATCGCCTCGGAACAAGCAACGAGCTGACAACGCTTAGAACTTGTCACAACGTCACGAAATCACCGATTTTGAAAGAATTCCGTCATGGCTGACCAATTTATTGGTCTGACTGTCCTTGTGAAGCTGAAATCACCACCGAACGCCGAACTCCAAGGTTTAGTAGCTAGTGTTATTGATCAGCAATTAACGCTTCACGATGGTAAGCGGCTGTGATCACCCAGATCTTGATACGTTGTATTCTAGAGTTTACTAACATGCCTACTTCCAGTGTTCTTTCTACAGTCGGGTTACCATATGCCTGAGCATTGTATCAACAGCTCAGAGATCCTAGACCTTGATATCGTACGCCAACCCACTGTTCCCGATCAACAAACGTTAGCCACACCAACCGCTCCTCAACCTGCTCACCCTCAGACATTCCAGCCAATCTATCCTAACCACTACAATTCTCTGCCTAATCAAAAAACTACAATTCAGCAATATGGACCTATAATTACGCCCGCTTCGCATGCGCCAGAGGCTTTCGTCGATCCTGCGATACTCAGTGTTGGGAAGAAGCCTACGGCAGCGCCTCAGGGTACGGCTGTATCGACACCGGCTAAGCAACAGACTCTGCTCTTACCGGTGGAGTTCCTTGCGGAAGCTGTAAGCCCAGCATGCACCAGCCCGGTACCATCCGCTGAAATTAAACCCAAAGTGCCGGCTTCTATTGTTGGTCCCATAAAATCTCGGACGAATGGGACGTCCGCTACACTCACAGCTCCGTTCAACGATCTAGATCTAACTACTGATACTGACATTCTTGAAGAGACGGATGATCCGGAAATCATTCCACAGCTGGGACGGAGGGAAAGCACCCAGACAGTAAAGGCACACCCATCTATACAGGTGGAGGCTAAGGTTGAGGGTTATACTGGGAAGCGGAGCCGAAGAGGTGGCAGAGGAAAGAGAGATGCCGCTACGCAGGCTCGAAAACCCGGTTCTGTTGGCATTGATGCTCGAGAGGCACCTCAATCCCCACAATGGAAGAAGGAGCGAGGATCAGAGCGAAGCAGCCGTTGGCGTCAGAATTACTCCGAGGAGCCGGAGACTCCTGAACCGTATATCCCAGGAGTGATCGGCGGTTCTGTAGCGCGTGCAGCTGTAAACTCATCGAGAAAGATGACTCGAAAACAGCGAGCGGTGCAAGGAGATGATCAGGATGGATGGGCTACTGAAGAAGCTACGGATATTCAAGGCATGGGTGAATTCGATTTCCAAGGAAACTTGTCGAAGTTCGACAAACGCACCGTCTTTGATCAGATAAAGGCTGAGGACAACACCGCCGACAACGAGCGGTTAGTGAGTTTCAATCGACTTCCCAAATCCAGACAATCAGGGACGACCACGAAGAACTTATCACATTCCGAAAATGTTCTCGGGCCTACGAATGGAACTGGCAAATGGAACAGTGAGGCTGAGGACAGCGACGAGGGGGAAGAGACTAGTGATATTGACAGTGGTAAGGCTGGCAGCGGGAGAAGTACTCGAAGAGTCTTGTCCAGACAGTCAGGGAGGCGCCTGCCTTCGAGGAAATCAAGCCTGGCGACTGCGGGATCTAGTAACGTTACAATGACATCCTCTACCCAAATACTTAACTCTTTGAACCGAGGACACCATTCTTCCTCTCATGGCTCAGGTTCAAAGGCGGCCAAGACTTCTCCATTGGATCCTCCGTTTCGTTCCTCTGCCCCTTCAAAGCCTTCGCTGCGCCTTGTTCCATCGAATCGACCCTGTCCTATTGTCAATCCAATCCAGATGCTTGAATTTGAGCATGCCAATGAGGTTAAGCTTGGATTGACCGAAGTTATGATGACGGAAAATGCAGCCAGAGGAATTGCAGAAGTCGCGTTCTTGATGCTCAACCCAGGTGGAAGGCGTCTGACGATGGAGAACCATAACGCTCCACCTGTCGTCGTTGTCCTTGCTGGGAATAACCGAAATGGTGCGCGCGCAGTAGCAGGGGGTCGGCATCTACAGAATCATGGCGCGAGAGTTGTAGTTTGCGTCCTTGATCCTGACCGCCATGAGGAACTTTTCGAGGGTATGCATCAGCAGCTCAACCTCTTTTGCCGTATTGGTGGCACCTTGACGAGGTTGGAACGCCTGAGTGAAGAGTTGAAAGGGCTCGAGTCACCTCCAGAGCTTATTATTGATGGCTTGTTGGGCCCGCACGTTTCCTATAGAGATCTAAGGTCTGATGACCAAGCGACGGCTTCTGAACTCCTTGCGTGGGCACGGAAGAGCAAGGCTAGCATACTGGCAGTTGACTTGCCCAGTGGTCTCGACCACTCTACTGGTGAGTCTGCCTGCCCCCATAACACTATCCCATCGCAACTTAGCATATCATTTTCTCTTTCCCTTACTAATCCGTATATATTGCCTTGCATAGGAGAGTCCACGGTTGGCGAAACCACGTCCCTCCATACCCGTACCAAGTTCGTGGTATCTATGGGTGCCCCCAAGACGGGTTTACTGAATGCACTGATCTCAGGCAAAGGACAAGCGTGGCAGCTTTTTGTTGCTGATATTGGTCTGGGCAGTACCACCTGGAAGGATAAGCGGATGAGGGGGAAGCAGGGAATAGAATTTGGCAGCAAATGGGTAGTAGGACTCAGATTTCAGGGCGCGGAGGTCGTGGAGATATGATCCTTTGGCATCTATTGCGATGGGTCGAGGCGTTTGAAATAGTTATTGCGGCGTTGACTTGGGCTTATGAAGGGAAGATAATAGAGAACTGGTTGATTTATTTTTCTTCATTTTCCAAGAATAAGAAAAGGTTGCCATTCATGCTTGCGCTCCAGTACTTGCGCTCCAGTACGTGATACAGAACGCGGAAGTTGCCGCCCTAAAACAGTCGCTCAACAACGACGACGAGAGGCAACGACGAGCAACGACGAGCAACGACGAGCAACGATGGGGAAAGGTGAGTCCATATGCTGGAAGAAGAAGATCTCGCCGCCCATACAGAGTTGCTCTGAGACTGACTGTCGTCACTCTAGGAACGGACAAGCTCTATGTAAAGCTCCCCAGCCCTTGCTCTCGATTCTCGGACTTCTCGAGCTTACTCTCCTTCAGATTACCCATTCAGAATGGTCGTCCTCAGACGCCTACTCCGCCAGCAGCGGCTCAGCGACTACAAAAATCAAAACAGCCGGTGCGAGCTTCAAGCGCCTCCCCTTCAATTTCTGTGCCGTGTCGCTCCAGCCATTCGAGCATCCAGTCTGTACGGCAGATGGCACGATTTTCGACCTCACCAACATCCTTCCCTGGCTCAAGAAGCACGGCACAAACCCAGTCACGGGAAAGAAGCTAGAATCAAAAGAGTTGATCAAGTTGAATTTTCGCAAGAATGACGACGGGGAGTACGTGGATCCGGTGACATATAAGGTGTTTACGGATAACACACATATCGTCGCCCTTCGCAATACAGGCAATGTATTTGCATGGGATACGGTAGAGAGGCTGAACGTCAAGGCGAAGATGTGGCGGGATCTTGTGAGCGACGAAGAGTTTGGGCGTGCAGATATCATTACGCTTCAGGATCCGCAGAACGTGGGGAGCCGCGATCTGAGCTCGTTCAAATACCTTCAGGACGGCGTGTCGACACTGACCCCTGAGCAAGAAGCTGAGCGCGCGGATCCCCTCAGTGGGATCAACCTCAAAGCCACCGGTTCCTCAGTCAAAGTCCTGGCCGCCAAACAAGCTGTCGCGAAAGCCAGGGCAGCAAGGACCAGCGACCCGAACCACAATCCAACACTCCCATCCAACAAAAAATCCCTAACACCCTCCAACAAACCCAACGGCACCTCCACCATATCCGCGCATCAATCAAAATCCAACGTCCCCTACAACGCCGCAGGCCACACAACCGGCAAGGCCGCGGCGTCGTTCACCAGCACAGGACTCACACCACACACGTCCCTCGAGCGCGCTCTGCTGACGGACGAGGAATACATGCTCAAGCTGCGTCGTGTGAAGAACAAGGGGTACGCGAGGATTCAGACAACCCACGGAGACTTGAACGTCGAGCTACAGACCGAGTATGCGCCTAAGGCTGTCTATAACTTTGTGCAATTGGCGAAGAAGGAGTATTACAAGAACACCACTTTCCATCGGAATATCAGGAATTTTATGGTGAGTAATAAATATCCTATGACTTGTTGGGATTTTTTTTAAAGGGATGGGACAGTTGATGTGATGTCTTGTAGATTCAAGGCGGTGATCCCACGGGAACAGGTAAGGGGGGCACGAGCTACTGGGGCAAAAACTTCAACGATGAGTTCGATGGTCCCCTGACGCATGATTCTCGTGGCATCATCTCCATGGCCAACAAAGGGAAAAACACAAACTCCAGTCAATTGTACGTTTCCATTCCTCCTCAACAAATCCCCCTAAAGGCCCTATTCCCTTGCATTACTCACCTCACCCAAACAACAGTTTTATAACCTACCGCCCCGCCAAACACCTAGACCGCAAACACACGATCTTCGGCCGGGTCGTTGGCGGCCTCGACGTGCTCGACCGCCTCGAAGCTATCAAAACTGACGACAGCGACCGACCTCTTCAGACCATCCGGATCCTCGATGTTGTGGTATTCGTAGACCCGTTCGAGGAGTTCCAGAAACAGAGACGCGAGAAGGAGGAAGGGGAGAAGGAGAAGGAGGAGATTAGAAGGATGGGAGGGACGGAGGATGAGAGGACGACGTGGACGGGGAAGAGGGTTAGGGATGGTGGTGGTGGAACGGGAGGTTTGAAGAGCGAGGTTGCGGGAAATGGGGGGGTGGGGAAATATTTGAAGGCTGCTAGTAGTGCGGTTGGGAAGGGAGAGGGAGATGAGATCTTGACAGAAGAGTGGGAAGGGGATGCTGCGGAACCAGTCAAAAAGAAAGCTAAGGCAGGGGGTGGGTTCGGTAACTTCGATTCTTGGTAGTCGTTTCCTCTGCCCTTTCCATCTCCTCTGACAGGGATCATTTCCCCCACCCAACTTCCGTACAACAGAAATTCCCGGCATTTCTCAAAGAGGCGTTAGGGGTTTCCAAAAGAGGAATATCCAAAAACACCCATAGCAAAACGAAACAGCACACATGCGCGAATATTTATATGCTATATGGTTAGCTCAGCTCAGCTCAGCCAGCTTGAAATAAATATGAAAATGAAGGGGAAAATGAAAATCCAGGACGCCCAGATGCCTTTTTCTATCGCAGCTCCCTTTCCTCGGTGGGGGGAGGAAGGCTCATGGTAGGGTTTAAGAGAGGGGATAAACAAGTCCCAGTTCTGGATCCCCGCCTCATTTTTAGTCTACGCAACGCATGCAATACCAAACAAAAAATTTCTCTCCCGACTCTCTTGCTCAATCATCACCTTCAGCAGCAACCCTCTTCTTCTGCCCAATCCTCTCCAAAATCCTTCCCGCCCCCAGCCTCACCAATTCCACCGCCATCGTCCTCCCAAACTCTTCTGCCTCCTCACGACTTCTTACTTCTGCCGCACGATCGAGCTCCACGGCGTCCTGCCCGTCCAGACTAACCACCACGGCGCGCATCTGCAATTTCTTTGGGCCCGCGTCAATCCACTCTGTCTCTACACCAATGGGAACACTACAGCCACCCTCCAGCGTCCGCATCAGCGTTCGCTCTGCTAGACATGCCCGCGTCGTCGCTTCATCCGCTAAAGGTTCCAGCAGCTTTCGTAACCGCTCGTCCCCCTCACGAATTTCCACACCCAATGCCCCCTGACCGACAGCGTGCAATATCCCACCATGCTCATGATTCAGATACTGCGTGATCCGTTCCCCAAGGTGCAACCGCTTCAACCCAGCCGCCGCAAGCACCAGCGCGCTATACACCCCGTCCTCAGCGTCCAGTTTCGCGAGCCGCGTGCCAACATTACCGCGCACGTCTGCAAAGCGCAGGTGTGGGTATTTCCGGGCGATCTGGGCGGATCGACGCACGGAGGAGGTGCCGATGACAGAGCCGGGTGGGAGGGACTCGAGGGAGGTGTAGGCGGTGGAGAGGGAAGATTTGAGGACGAGAGCGTCGCGGGGGTCTTCGCGAGTGAGGATAGCGCCAATTGTGCAGGAGGGTGGAAGTTGCGTTGGCATGTCTGCACGATATGAGTATTCATGCCAACGTGAGTTGTATTTACAACCACCCACCTTTCAACGAATGCACAATCAAATCAAGCTTCCCCTCCATCAACCCCGCCTCCAACTCATGCGTCCACAAGCTCTTCGCACCGAAATCATGCAGCGGTGTGACCTGATTCTTATCACCCATCGTGCTCATAGCATGGATCTCATACTTTAGCTCTGGCCACGCCGCCTGGAGTGCCTCTTGCACAGCCCGCGTTTGTACCAGAGCCAGCACGGATTTGCGCGAGCCGATGTGGATTGTAGTGGTGTTCGTGGCACTGGATTCGGCTTCGGTTGGTGGAGATGTCATTGTGCTGTTGCTGTTGGTCGTTTGGAGTGGGGGCGGTTGAAGGAAGCGGTTGGCGGGGCAAAATCAATCGTAGGCGGTGAACAATACGCAGTAGTTCCAGGCACCAATCCAGATCTCAATCGTATCACGTGAACACATATGTTGCCTCAAAGAGCCATACCCCTTTTGGAAGGAAGGAGTGGGAAGGGAAAATATAGCTTTTATTTTACAGAAATTCGATTGGAACATGCGCCTACCAGCACCTGTCCTGTTTTGCAAAACTTGTCAGAAGGATGACAGACCAAGGGGACATGCGCAACGATGCCTAGACGGAAAGACATGCGTCTATACCTAAAGTGCATGGTGCTGCGTGTATGGATGACAAAGGAAATTTTGCAAGAAGCTATTCCCGGGAGACATCCCGCCCAAATATCTTCGCCTTCAGCCAATCCACGATGACTAGGACACGGTTACGGGCTAGCGGTCGCTCGTTAGCCAATCTGCTCACCAATGGAGACGGGAAAGAACATACTGCTGAAGCACATGCTCAGATACGCACTCCGCCAAAAGAGATACGTCAGCCCGCCACCCGTCGCAAAGTTGCCATTTAGCCAGCTGATATCAGCCACCGCCCGATCACTCCCAATGTACGCCAAACTGCCTTGGTGAGAGTACTCAAACGGACCCATCTGCTTTACGCGCTTGAGCTGCTTCTCAAGAACTTGGGTCTGTGCCTCCAGCTCCTTGTACTCATCCTCTCCTGAGGCTGTCGATTGGATTTCTGAAAGGCGCTGGATGCCCTCCTCGAGGGTTTGTGTCTTGGCCATGGAGTTGAAAAGCCGGGCGAGGAAGGCACCTTCTTGAGAGGCAACCTGAGCGGTTGGGGCGTATTTGGTGGCTGAACAGTCACCTAGTGCCCAGATATTCTCCGTGCCGTCGACCACGAGATATTCATTCACTACGAACCCTCGGCGGGAGTTCTTCTGCGCGGGAATCCGGCTCATTAGGTCCTTGACCACTGGGCGAATGGCATTGCCAGTAGCCCATACTAGAAGTCCATAAGGTAATATTTCTATGCTCTTTGACCCGTCAGGATGTGTGACCTCGGCCTCAATAGTCTTATCGGTAACTTTTTTCACCATTGTCTTCGTCCGGACTGTAATTTTCTCATCTTTAAAGACCTTCTCCGTGTAGTCGATAAGAGTCTTTGAGAACATGGGCAACACCTGAAACAATTGTTAGATATGCGACCAACTACTTCATGGAAATCATGGGCAAAGCTCACATTAGGGAGAGCTTCGACAAGCGTAACACGAAATTTATCAGTAATTTCAGGGATCCATTTCTTGAGATCTTCCTCGAAGAAATCTTGAAGTTCGCCAGCAAACTCGACTCCAGTCGGTCCACCGCCAACCACGACCATGTGCAATAGTCGGTCAACCTCCTCTGGAGACTGATCCTTGAAGGTGGCGGTCTCAACACAGTCCATGATCTTCTTCCGGATAGCCTGCGCGTCTCCAACTTCTTTAAGGAAGCAAGAGTGCTCCCTGACACCTGGGATCCCTACATGGACAGTCAGCGCAATTGTCTATCTGAAGAGGCTTGCATCGAGGATCGAGGCATACCAAACGTTGCATTCTCCGCACCAACTGCAACAACCAGCATATCATAAGAAACCTCGGTCTGGCTTATATCCCCCTTAATCTCCGAGTCATCGCTGATATACACCACCTTCTTCTCATGATCAATCTTCGTAGCATCCGCCTCGTAGAATTTCACGGCGGCCTTCTTGTGTCGCAGAATGTTCCGGAGCGGCTCCATGATAGAGCGATGTTCAATAGTACCCGTCGTGCAAGAGGGCAATAGGGGGGTGAACAGGAAGAAATTGCGGGGCGAAATGACGATGACATTGTAGTTCTCAGCATCAAGTTTCTTGAGCAGGGACACGGCTCCCCAACCGCTTCCTGTTGCAATCGTCAATTGATGCCAGTCGTCAACACGCAAGCAGTCATGAATTTAAGACCCACCTAGGATGACCAATGTCTTCTTGTCTGGGTCCGGCTCCGGCTGATCCAACGGATGTCGCAATTGATATGTGTGATAGGCCAGCAGAGCCACTCCGCCAAAGGCCGAGATATATGTCAATCGCCATACCCACCGCAAGAAATTGATTCTCTTTCTCTTCTTCACCGGCGCCGCTTCATCAGCAAATGTTCTTCGAAACGATTGTTGAGCTGTCGCCAGCGAGATGCGTGCCGGAAACATTATCGGACGCGCTCTAGTTATAAATGTTCTCTGCGAGCCGACGCCGGTAAGTCGAGCCGATGCCCTGAAACCAACAGCGGCGGCCGATGCCATTGGAAGCCTCCCGACTACTGCTACTGACATGCGATCGAGTAATAGATGGGAGGCAGAAGGAGGAGGAGGATAAGATTGGAGGTTGGAGGCAGTTTTCTGGCTCGATAGCTACTTATAGCGAGCAGAGACAGACGTTTTATGTAAGTCGAATCTGTTGAGGGAGAGAAAAATCGCGCCCAGGCGAGATGGAGATAGCGAGGAGCTTGGACCAATGATCGTAGAAATAAGAAAAGCAACTGCGCGAAAATTCTGCGAATCACTCACAGATGAAAAAAATATTCAGGTAGAGTGGATGCTTTTTGTTGCTTCGTTCCGTCGCTCTGTGCGTCTCTCTCTCTATCTCTCGCTCGGCCTCTCTCTGTGCCTCCTTCCTCGTAGCTTTTACTTGAGGTATCGTCAAGGTTTAGCCGTTCGATGACGGTGCCCAGCCATAACAACGATGGAGCGAGCAAGCGGTTGAGGGAACATGCATTCTGCACTCAACAGAAACGATA
Source organism: Sabuloglossum arenarium (assembly GCA_022345705.2). Taxonomy (NCBI): domain Eukaryota; kingdom Fungi; phylum Ascomycota; class Geoglossomycetes; order Geoglossales; family Geoglossaceae; genus Sabuloglossum; species Sabuloglossum arenarium. The sequence goes on from JAJDMY020000478.1 coordinate 19,095, forward strand.
GACCTCAGTCATCGCGGACCGGATGTTGTTGTGTTGTTGTGTTGAGAGTGTCGATTCTCAGCCGGACCGCCGAGGCGCTTTCGTAGGTCTCACTGGGTGTTCGATGCTTCCGGGTGCTTTAGGGATGTCTTGTGCTCGGGCGGGTGATCTAGGGACCTTGGTTTTGTTTACATCCGCATCCCATGCCGGAATATGATTCATGATCCCTTGACGAGGTATTCCGCGTCAGGAGACTGGAGGATCAGATATAACCCCCTCCATTCCAGGGTATAAATATGGTATGGGAAGCTAGAGATTAGGCATGTACATATATATATACTACATACAACAGGTAGAACATCCATGTGACCCTGGAAGCTGAAGTCAGCTGCGCCTTCAAATATCTCGATCCGTTAATCCAGCTCCCCTGAAACCGCACCAGGAGAACAGTGGATACCTTCTTATAGGATGCCTCTTGGAAGACCAGCGGCAGAGAACACCAAATGACCTGGATACCATCAAAGGAGCCTTGAAAAACCACTTCGTTCGTGAGTGCAAAAGCCTCTCTGATTGCGGAGATACTGCCTTCCTCCTGGCTAGATGCAACCTAGCATAACCTATGTATCTACAAGCGAAGGCAGAACATCGACCGAAAAGCCATATTTCTAAGCCACCTTGCCTGGTGACACTAGTTTGAAAAGAGATCATATCATGTACGCCTGTTGTAATGCTCTACAGTCAACGAACAAAACAAACACCCAATAGCAAAGCTCGATGTAGGAAACCCCATAAAATGCAAATGCACATAAGAATGATTAGACTGGTCTTATCCCAAGCTCCGGATATCAATTACGCCGAATGAAGCCAATTTAATTTGAAACAAGTGGTAAAGTCTGGATGTCAATCCTGTATTAAAGTACGTATCAGTACGAATATAGACACGATCAAGGACCATGTAGGCCTTCATTCATCATGCATGGAAGTTCGGTTGTGGTAAAGGTGGCCAATTCGAGTGCATTTGCGGCCAAGGATCCACTTGCATATAAGGCACGACGCCTGTCTTGCACTCGCGATTCGACTTCCCTAAAGGCTGATAGTGCATCTGGCTGCAGCCAAGCCCCTGCGGTGCATTATTGAAAGAGGTAGGCGGAGGAGGAACGAGTAGGGTAGAAACGCTTCGAACCGGTCTGTATGGAGAATTTCGGTTCGTCAAGAAGAAAGAGGGGGAGAGATGATTCTGAGACGATCCTTGAGGAGTAAAGGTTGAGGTAGTAGGAGAGGACGTAAGCGGAGATGATGTTGGGTTAAGGATTTGCTGTCGTGGCTGTTGGCCAAAAGGAGTAATTGTGATGTTGTGTGTATTTGGTTGGGACGGAGCCGAGGAAGAAGGCACCGCCGGAGGTTGCGGCCAGCTCATGGGTCCGGGAAAAGCAAGTGCCATTGCTCGTCCACCAGGAGGCGGAAGTTGGGCGAATGGAGCACTGAAGCCGCAGCTTGGCGCCGTTGAGATGGACAAGTTCGGCGTTGGCAGTCGCGGCAAACTGCCTGCAGGACGTGGCGTACTGGAAAACTTGGCTGGTCCATTTTGGTAGCTAGACGGTGTTGAATATTTCTGGGCCATAGAACGGGTCACCCTCTTTGCTACAGGTTCTAGACTCGAATCGTCGTAACTCCTCTTCCTAGTAGGTACGAGTTCCACTGGTGGCATCGAAACCACTGGGGAAGGAACAGCGGGAGGTATCTGGGACGGTATTGACAGAGGGTTGGGAATGGAATTGATCGGAGAATATGTCGTAGCGAACGGGGGGGAAGTGTGAGTTGAAGGCGGCGGCGAAGGCAGAGATGGCGGAATGTTCAACGTGGGAGTTACAGGCCCTCCGCACGGGCCCAACCTTGGAACCAAATCCGTCCTGGATGCTTTATCGAAGTAGCTCCAGAACCTCCCTAGCTTGACATGCCACTCCATCCATTTCGCTTCAGATGTGTAGAGACCATATCTCATGTTGCTTAGGAACTCCACTTCCATCACGTGAATCTCCTGAACCGAGATTCCAGACACCTCTGCCCAAGTCTTGTTTGTGTATGTGTTGTCGTCAAGAACTGTGTCCAGTTAGCCATAGCAAACTTAGATAACTTTACAGCGGCCCTACACTTGTTCCCCAACATCAATGCCACGGTGAGCAGCCTGAATTCGCTACCAGGTTTCCCCTTCACTGTTGGATTCAACTTCTTAAGTCGGTATATGAACATCAACGCCAGTAGGATCACATTCTGCGAGACCTGTGTTGTTGACAGGATAGTCGTCACCCATTTTCGAAATCCCATCATTTTTGAAGGAATTGCCTCAGATGGGAGGGGTGTCAGGGGTACAGGCGTGGAATTTGATTCTGCTATCCGGTGCAGAGTAAAAGAAGATTCGAACCAGAAGAGACATGTTATCTGAGTTGGGAATCAGCAACCACTTCTCCCGAATTCGGTGTGAATCTAACCTGAGCGGCAAAGTCTGCCAAACTGCCCTTACTGTCATTGATCGTTGAAGGAATCTGCAGATAGGACACAATTTGGCTACTGCTGGTGCTCGAACCTTTCCGGTGCGATGTTTGCTCTGGCGGAGCAGATGTACCCTGTGACCCTCGTCGTGGGCTCTGGGTTCGTGTCCGAGGCTTCTCGATCCCTTGGGCCCAGTCTGTATGATTTAACAAGGTCGTACTTTGGTTGTGTAGAGTGGAGGAGGAAGAGGATCCGAGAGGGTTGCGATTTTTGTTTTGGTTTCCATAGCTTGAAGGCAAGATTGGGTAGACTTCTGCGCCGAGCATATCTGGTGGAGGAGTCCGTAGCCCGTTTCTCAGAGGTACGGCCTGGGACCTGTAGGTCGTGCCTTCCCAGTAATGTCCTCGATGTCCTCCACTGTAAACGCTTGAATTCAAGCTTTTGTTCGTAAGAGGGACGAGGATATCCAAAGGCTGTTGAGCGGCGAGACCCGAATGCATTGAGTGAGGATTCAATGCTTGGCATAGATGTATGATAGTTGTAAGGTCTTGGGCCGGCCTCCAAGTTAACGTTTGGTACGTGGAAGCGGCAAGCTCTAAGTAATGACGATAGACAAGAGTAAAGCCGGTATCATGACACTCTTGAGGCCTGCAAGCATTGATGTTTTATTCAGAACCTGTATGGATACACCCGTGTACCAAGTCAGGGGTGCAGTGAATCAAAGACGGTCCTGCAAGGCGGCAATGCCGAATTGATTGACGTCCAGATCTATTGGAGACACCGTACCGGAGAGTCAACAAAGGGTTATCTGTGCGGATCAGAGACGAGGTGTTTGTCCATCACTCCTGCTCAAAGGAAGCTGGGTGCAGCGGCGTATTCAAGGGAGAGAAGGGAAGTGAATGGAAGGGAGAGCTAGGTAGTTGGTGGTTGAGGATAAATATGTATGAGCAGAACAAGAGGCTGATCATCAAGCGTCAAGCGTCGGTTGATGTCAGACCCCGACGGAATCGCCAGTTTGGGGGGTGGACCAACATCAATCCGCGAAATGATAATGGGCTAATTATCAAAGGGAGGGCCCAGCAACGAAGCCGCGTGCCGGAACGCCTCCCAAGACGCAGAAGAGGAAGTGGATGCGCGTTCCGTTAGAAAGGCGGTTTAGTCTCTCCTGGGATCATTGTGGGATTAGAGTGCTGAGTGGGCTAGGAGTTCCTGCTGCGTGTGCTAGGTCCAGAGTTGGATCGATGAATGACTGATGGCGCGACGTAGGATTAGGTTTCTTTGGGTCTTTGGGCCAGGAATGAATGGGCGGGCGATGGGTCGCGCAAGATGGGGCTGTGATTGGCCTGGGGGACGCACGCCAAATTGGAGAACGAAGGGCGAATTCCGTTTTCCGTTGGGCGCGGATTTTCGTTTTTGTTTCGCTTTCGGCTGTTCTGCTGAGATGGGCTGGGCATGGGGCAGGACTGGCTGGCTGGGCTGAGCGGAGCAGAGAACAGATGGGCAGAATGAATGACTCGGGCATGGTCTTCCGACCTGAATAGGATTGATGTCTTACCTGGGCTTGTGCACGTCGGAGTCGCGCATCGCGCGTCCGCCGTCGTAAGGTTAGGATGAGATAAAGTCCTTCCCAGAAGCTAGGCAAGACAGAACAACTCGTCTTCGGCAAGCACAATTAGCACGCATGCTCCGTGCTATGTACGAGTGCGTACATTACATATTAGCTGGAGATACATGCTCATGGCTGGGCTGCTAAGATAAGACTACATCACTCCGGACATGCTCACACCGATACTCATGCTCATACCCATACATGCTCTGTATGGTATGTACCCACACGACACTGCCACATCCCAGCAAGACGAGAAGGTTGCTGAGCGGCGTAGACTACGTAACAGGTGCAATGCGTCGGTTGTGCCGCCCACATTATGAATGCTGTTGATGCATTATTGTTGCAGCGCTGGCCCCTCATTCAGTGGTTCCGGTTTCGTGGATGCAAGGCGGGGCACCTGGAATTGCCCCAAACTTTTCGTTGCTTTTTGGCGCGCTGCTGTTTTCCCACCTGAGCGTCCCCGACCCAGACATGCCGACCGAGGAACACCGCACCAGCCAGGCGACCTGTGCAAGACCCCATCCACTATGATCCGCTATGGGCAATCTTGTGGCAACCAACGAATCAGCATACCATCAGCACTGTCAACCAGCCCAGTGGCCCACGACTCCTACGTCGCGACGACGGTCATCAAAGCGAAGCAGGAGCCCGGATAGACTTTCAGTAATCATCCAAGATTAACGCTGAAGCGATACTAACTTCGGCTGGCTGCGGCGCAATGGTAGTATGGAACAAGTCGTCAGCATCGATCGTGCCGCAGCAGTGGCGGCAGCAGAAAAATGGATCTTGAGCCTTGCTATTTTGCCAAATGATGTAGGCTGTTCCCCGACACCGCTAGGTTTGGACAAGGATGACGGACATTGCACAAGTATTTTATTATTCCAAGTATGGAGTCTGGAGTCTGAGTCTCTCCACCATGTCTTGCCGTGATGCATTCGGCCGGAGCACAGAGCAATGAAATTTGTTGTGAAAATGTCTGGATGACATCCACGACAGAAACACTAAGTTCAGGGAGTCGGGAGGGTTGCAATCTCAAAGCAAGACCTAGGCGCGGTCCTATTGGCCGATTTGCTGCAGCTTAGTTCGTGCTTTGGAGCAGAGCGGCATATGATAGGAAGTTGGGCAAGGGAAGCGTGACGACTAGGTTTAAGTCGGGATGGGACGCTTTTGCCGTGTCACCATGTGTGTGGGTCCGAGGTCGGTGGATGGTGGATGAGTGCCTAAACGCAAGCATCTGCCTTCAACCTGAAGGCGACAGTCAAAGAAAAGAAAAATTGAAAGACGGTGCTGCAGCATTTGTCGGATGGTGCGGGAAAGAAATGCCACTGGGGCAGTGGAGATCCAGCTAATACTGAGAGTCCTGTCCTATCCTATTGCAGGGAATGCTAATGGTTGCTTAGATAGGATTGGCCTCATGTCTTTCACAGGCGCCAGCCAACCACAGGAATCCAAACCCTGAGCCTGAATCAACACGTAAAGAGCATCTTAGAGCATGCAACAGGTGTACTCAAACTCCTCTATCCTAAGGGCATGGCTGAGTTACAAAGAGACAAAGTGACAAAGTGACAAAGTTGCCGCACGGGCATACTGCTCTTCAATGCACAAATAGTTAACGAATGCAGCGTTCAGCTATTTGTCCTCCTACAATCCAACCCTAACATTCCAAACGCCTCTCTGCCTAAGTCCCACATCGTGAGACGTAATCAATAATCCACTTGAAACGCCCCGGCATACAAATGAACGGGGGAAGAAAAAAATGCAACGCGTTCCTTGTTCATTATCAACATGAAAAGCAACCCGGCTGGAAAAATTACGCATTGCTTAGAGTCGTCTTGAAAAAACTCTGCATGATCAGCCAGTCTCAAACTCTCCGAGTACATTTACGGAGTGGGCTACACGGGCGATGACATTGGCTGATCTGATCAATTCACATGGCCATCCAGGCTACCTTGTATGGTGTGCGGAGCAGCAGCAGCAGATACGAACAAAGCAGGCCGGGCCCGCCCCCAAACTGATCAACAGCCCAGCTCGCTGCCCAGCGTTTCCCAAAGCGCACATCCAATTAGGAATAGGCTGGGCTGTCTGTTGTAATAAGCGCGAGGCGGTCTGTCTGCAAGGAGGTGAACCACCAACTAACTGAACCAACATTCGATTGCCACCAATGGCCGGATGCTTTCAGCTACACTATCCATACTATCCTTGGAGCATTTTGTTCTCTCCATATGATCAGCTAAGATACTCTAGCGGTATTCTCCTTGGATCATGTTCCACTCGCTCCTTTCATCCGCTTACGAATGGTCGGTATTTCGGGAATTCTATTCGGGACTTATTGGGCTTTGAAATGTCAAGAAAAGGAGAACGGCACAAGACACCGCCACCATCCAAGGTTCAAACGAGCTTTTCTCAAGTCCTTTCTATGGGCAAGGATTCAAGGTTCCAGCCCCGAGGTTTCTTGTTCGTGTTAAAACACTTTGGTGGTTACGCCGCTGCTAAGGCAGGCAGTGTAGGATAGCTGAAAGCTTTGGCCGTGTTGTGGGTGACGAATCCTTACTTGCCGCCAGTCCGACTGCCAGTTGTGACTGTTTCGATCCTCCGACGTGTCAACTTCGTTGGAGATTCTTTTTGGGTTTGTTTTTGCTAGATGACTGGTCGCGAGTTGATGACTCGCCAGGCTGCAGGAGAGGTTTTCTTTCTCGCCCTTTTATGAAATCCCGGCAGGTCTGAAGGTCTGAAGGTCTGAGAGTCCTGAGAATGACGACATGCACGTACGCATCAGCGCAGCCTTCCATATTTGTGCTCTCTGAGGTTGCTCTACGATGAGCCGCCTAGAGCAGAGTCCTGATCAGACGATGACAAGGCTATCTGATTGGTTCGTATTGCGGCGGTAAGTCGGAAGTCTTACGATTAACCTTGGCCCTTCCTGCAGCATCCAGCCAGCTCGTATGTACGAGTACTATAGGTGGCCTTCGCAGACCAACACAAAGCAGACACAAAAGACAGTGCGCGTATTACTGGAGATTCCAGGAAGACCTTCCATCTACGGATACAATAGTGTGCATGAGACAATACCCTTTGTCACCATGATGAACAACAGTAGAACAAGGAGTGGGTCGAAACAGATAGCGCGTACGATTGAAGGAATATTGTATTGCAGGTGGGAAAAGGTCGAACCTTTGGTGTGTAGTAGGACCGAGTGCTTGAAGGTGGCGCATGGAGAACCGTGCTGAGAATCACTCGATGGCATGATAAGATCAGCATCAACAAAGAGGGAAAGCAGGGAACGCTGAGAAATGGAGGAGTCATGGAGTTGAGCACCATGTAAGATGGACTACTAGCATCCCCCTCGCCAAGAATTCCTGCGACAACGCCACCTTACTCGATAATTCCACGTTTGATTTGTTTTGATTTGTTTTGATTTTCCCTGTTTGCTGCGTCTTCCATCGATCTATACGTATTATCGTGTCCACACCAACCAACACAACACACCACGCCGCCCTACCCTGCAAGGAGGAGCAGCCTCAGCAGTTCCGAGTATGCCAACGATATTATATTGGTCTTCCTTTTTATTTGACTGTCGGATAGAGTGCAAAGTACGCTGCGTACTATTATCTTACTGGTAGGGAGAAGTCAAAGAAGCCCCTGCGAAAGGTTTCGATGGACTTCATCCCGGATTCAGACAACACTGACTAAGATTATCCTACGCTGCGTACACGATATCCTAGCTGAAGCACACGATGCTTTGGCGTTCTCTGGAAACATCTCACATCAAACCTCTGGCAGAAGAAAAAGAAATTCTCCTCCCATACTTACTCCATAATTCATAGGCATCTACTCAGTGCTCGATTAGAGTTTACACGGGAGACACAGCAGAGTGAAAGAAGTTGGAAGGATTTCTTTCAGTTTCGGTCCTGGTACTTGGTGATACCTAATATCCGCGCAGCAGTGCTTGGGGGGAAGGAGTAAAACAACTCACTACTCCGTACCAGCCATTATCCTAGACTCGCGGGAAGAGAAAGGGGGCATTTTGCGGCGTTCCCCGGCTGAGATTATCGCACATGAACGCCGACATATGGCGACTTGCCTCCCTCGAGCAGTTACAAAGCAAATGATAAATGCCGCACGGGATGGATGAAGCCAGGAGAACCTTGGTGTTGCTTTAGTCTGGAACGGGCCAGGTGATCGGTGATCGGTGATCGGTGACAAAGCAAGCACGGGATCCCCAGGATGTGCCAAGCGTCGTAACCCATCTTAGCAAAGCTTTTCCTTCAGCATAGGGCATATCCATTTCCATCTCCTTTTCCGTTTCCATTTACCGTCAGTTGGTGTCGATATCTTTCACGACAATACTAGCTATCAAGGATAGCAGCCTTTTCTGTTTCCTAACTTATCCTCTTTTTTTCATCTACATACATACGTACGCATACCCTCTTGGACCTTACGTTTGCTCACTTCTTGGCAGAGAGAGGCGAGTGGTTCTTTTCAGGTGCCGGATAGTGCAGCTCGTCGTTGGCCTCAGAAGCCGATGCCGTGGAGAGTGAACCGACACCTTTCGCCTTCTTTCTCTTGCCTTTTGTTTTCTTCGGAGACAGCTTTTCCCTCTCCAGTGACTCAGTGACGGCGTCTAAAGATTTGCCTCCTTTTTCTGCATTTTTCTTACTTTTCTTGGAAGTCTTTGTGGGTTTGATGTCTCCGTCGCCTTCGTCCACTCCCTCCTCCGCGCCCACGTCCGCCTCCCTTTTGGCTCTTTTGAACTTGGCAGGCCTCAGCCATTCCTCCATACCTGGTGGCCAATACACTCTTCTTTCTGGTGCCTACCTTCTCATCTGGAATCTGCTGAGACCCAACATCTTCATCCACAACCTCCTTAGCTTGCTCGTCACCTTCAACCCCCTTGGTCTCTTTCTCCCCTTTTCTTTTCCGAACCGCTTTCTTCCTCCCTTTAAGCCTATTCCCACCACCCCTAACATGTGGTATTACGTCGCCAATATTTTCCCAACCGGACAATTTAAACTCTCTCATCAGCTCAAAAACTGCCTGCTCCTTGTCTTTTGCTTCAATCATCAAATCCATGTCCGGGGTGCAAGGTGGCAATGTCTTCACCCTTGGGCTATGTTTCCGCCTCTGCCGTGGGGTGATAGCATCAGCTTCTGGCTTCGAATAATGCATTTTCTGCGTGATACCCTTCCTAATCCATGTTTCTTTAATTTCTTAATACAGAGACATGATGTCGAGAGTGCCTTCGCGCATGGGCTCCGAGTGCAAGATATTGTGGTGATGGCAGTCGAGCAACAGAGGAATATTCAATTCTTTACATATGGGCAATAAATCTTGGACAGTCCAATTGACATCGTCGTTCTCAAGGACCAGGCGGTTCTTGACTTCGGTTGAAAGCAATGCGTAATTCTCCCCAAAGCGATTGAGCGTGGTGGCATCTTTGTCACCGAAGACACCACCCATATGAAGAATCATTACTGCGTCCCGATCTTGTTGTGGAGGCAGCTTGAGCAGACTTGGTAGCTCTGAACGTCACTCTAAATCGCGAACTGAAGCTTCAACTATCCCTTTTGCGTGGCGATCCTAGTTTGAGCAAAACTATGTGGTAACGTTAAGATGGCAGTAGTAGTCCCCCAGTGTGACAACCTTCAAACTTTTCAAGACCTACTTGACCAGGATGCACATAGTCAACCAGTGTCCTAATTCTACCGCGCCTCTTCTAGGTACATACATCTTCTGCTATATCTATACCCATAAAAAAAATAAAATAAAAAAAAACATTCACGACTTGTAAACGGGAACATCTCATTGCTCAATCTCAATCTCAATCTCAATCTCTCAACAAAAAAAAATATAAAAATATAAAAAAAACTTGCTGCCATATCGCTCATTCCCACTTTGATCATCTTTGTCGCTCCATCCCAGTATCGTTTTCATCTCTTCTGGTATCAATCCGCCCTCTAGAATGCCATCTGCATTATTCACAGAGTAACTAGCAAATAACGTTTCATCCCTCAGTTCCTCCATGGGGGGGGTTTTTTGCAGATAAGACCCGAAGTGACCGTTGGCTGCCCAGTGCATTGCCACTCACATTTGACCTGATAGCGAGTCTGCCCACTGGATCTCCGCCGAGGTATTATAGAGGCAGGTTTAGACGGGAGCGGAACGCATGTCTCCTCTGCAGTCTGCTGGGATGCTACGACACTGGTCCGTTTCGGTTTGGCCATGATTAGATAGTGTATCGCAGGAATAAAGTGTCTGAGCAATAATGGTCTTGGTCTTGATAATATCGTGTAGAGATTACCTGTTCAGCATCATGGTACCTCCTAACGCCCCCCCCCCCCCCCCCCCCCCCC